>VWYI01021247.1:139757-162759 GCA_013399455.1 Anthoscopus minutus | reverse complement strand
GTCCCTTCCCCCCCCCCTGCCCCCGCCCCCGCCGCTCTGCTGCCGGCTCCGTCCGCCCCGCGCGCGGCTCCTGAGCGCCCTCGGTCGCCATGGCAACGGCGATGGCGGCCTGCCCCGGATGTTACGTCATAACTCCGCGCCGGAAGTGGCTCCCCATGGCGGGAGCGGCGCGGGTGCTGGCGCTGGCGCGGGTGGNGCTGCCTCCCGGCAGCGGGGCCCGGCCCGAGCCCCAGGGTGCGCGCGGAGAACCAGCGGAGGGGCCAGGCTGGGCCGGCTGCGGGAGCGCCCCGGTTGAGCCAGGCTGGGCCGCACCGGAGGGTGGAGGCCCCGGCCGGTGGCGGCAGGAGCCGGGCCGCCCCGCTGGCTCCTGGTGTTGCGCAGGCTGGAAGGAGGCGGTAGCGGCCGCGGCCGGCGCCCTGCAGGCGGGCGGGCTGGTGGCGGTGCCCACGGACACGGTGTACGGCGTGGCCTGCCTGGCACAGGACTCGGCCGCCGTGCGCAGCATCTACAGCCTGAAAGGGCGGAACGGCGCCAAGCCGCTCGCCATCTGCCTCGGGGACGTGGAGCGGCTTTACAGGTGCGCGGGGCTGCCCGCACATCCCGGCGGGTGCAGTTCCTCTCCTGGCCGACCCGCAGCCCCGCGGAAGGGGTGGGAGGTCCGTGCTGGAGGTGCCCGAGGTCCAGTGGCCCTGATCCAGCTGTGTCTGCTCCTGCAGGTACTGCCATGTGAATGTTCCCGACGAGCTGCTGCGGGACTTGCTCCCGGGACCAGTGACTCTGGTCTTAGAGCGTTCAGAAGAGCTAAATAAAGACTTGAATCCGTTCACATCGGTAGGTCATGGCTACAGGATTGATCTCAGAGCTTCAAGGGCAAGGGGCTGGTTTTGTGCTGTTGCTGTAACATTTGCCCTTAGCTGTCATCAGAAGTGGTCCCTGTGTTGTCCTACTCCCTGTGACTGACCTGGACATGGCATAAATCTGCCTTAGGGTCTGACTTAAGTCTTGTGTTGCTGCTGTTTCAGACGTAAATTTGTCAACTCTTATCTACAGAGTTTCAGCTTTAAGTCAAAGAGAGCTTTAGGCAACACAGAATTAAACCTGGTTCCTGTGTGTGAAGCCCTCCTTTCCTTCCCTGCAGCTGGTTGGTGTTCGCATTCCAGACCACCCCTTCATGAGAGACCTGGCTCGTGCCTGCTCGGGGCCGCTGGCTTTGACAAGCGCCAACATCAGCTCCCAGGGCAGCACCCTGACCGTGCTGGTGAGGTTCTTTCATCCCTCAGGGATGTCACTTTGGCAGAGCCCCAGGCTCTCTCGGTTAAGCTCAGCTTTAGCAATAAACCAAGGGTTGCACCGCTGCTATATTTTTACTTTATTTAAATGATACCCACAAATTGCTTTCAGGAGTGTTACCCACAGCTCTCTTGCAGGAATTCCAAGACTTGTGGCCTCAGTTGTCCTTGGTCATTGATGGAGGCCCCATAGGAGACATCCAGAGCCCAGAGTGTCGCTTGGGGTCAACTGTGGTTGACTTATCTGTGTCAGGGAAGTTCTCCATCATCCGGCCTGGCTGGTAAGTGTAGCTGGGGCTTTTCCTTTGCTTCAAATGCAACAAAGCTTTTGGATAGGGGTGGGTCAGGCATTACTTTGTTTTGTTTGCTTCGCTTCCCACAGCAGTTCCACCTTCCCATTAACATTAACCTAATTATGAGCACACACAGAAATCCTCAGGAGCTCTCAAATTCCCCTTTCTCACAGCTTCTGTGTGAAGCTGTAGTTTCTGGGCTTCATGTTCTCCTTGGCTGATTGCTCTTCCCCAGAAAATGCAGTTTTAATGCTCCAAATCCTTTGTTCTGATGGCTCTGTTTCTCCCCACAGTGCACTGATGCCCACAGTTGAAATCCTGAAGAAGAAGTATGGCTTGGTTCCAGAACCTTCCTAAGCTTGGGACTGGGAGCTGTTGGAGCTGGGCACTGTGTGCCTGTGCACTCAGGAGTGGGTGATCATGGCCTTGTTTAATAAGGTCAATGGGTTATGTTAAGGTAAATTTTAAAAGATTAAAAAAGAAAGATTAGAAAACCCTTTCTGACCTCTTTGTGCTGCTGTACCGTTCCCAAGTGTCTGTCCTGTTATCCTGATGAGGCTTTGTGAATACAGTGATTATGAAAGTTAAACTTGTCCAGGATGGTGTGGGGAAGGCCCTGTGTGCCCCACCTACTTCTGAGTGCTCATCCCGTGCCATCTGCGTTGGAAGGAAAGCAAACATGGAGTAGAGGGGTCTGGAACTTTGAGGGTGTTACAGCTGTGCTGCTCTCTGGCTCCTTTTCTCTGTTCTAAATGTGATCAAAACCTCCCACTGAGATGAAACCGAGGGCTTCTGAAAATTCACAGTATTCAGATAACCCAGGCTCCAAACAACCTGCTTCCTCCAAATGCAGAGAATGAAATAAGCCCTTGGGGTGATGATTTTCCTTTCTTTAAATGTTGAATTCTCTCTTGATTTTGCTCTGAAATGGTGCTAAGCTGAAGTAAACAGGGAATGGATGAAAGTGTCCACTGGTATTGATCATTGATGGAAAAGTGAAGTCACTGGGAAGCAAAGAGGGGGGTGAGGGGCCAGGATGCTGTCCCTGGGTGCAGCAGCCCTGCTGGGGTGCCAGGGCCACTCCACACCTGCACCAAGCCCTGGCACAGCCTGTGCTGGGAGGGTTTTTCTCTCAGTGTCTCAGGAAGGAGTTTTCTGTTGCTGCTGCTCACAAGCAGCTATGTCAGGCACTGCTGATGGGCTGCACTGCACACACAGCTGACCCCAGAGTCATTGCCTGGCTGGAGCTTCTGCTATAAAATTCCCAAAGCACCAGGCTGGGTGAGTTACTGTCGCTTGCAGAGTGGGTGTGTGATCTCTGCTTTTGCCTTGCCTTTCCCACTCAAGTGTCCTGGGCAAAGAGAGGCTGAGGGAAGTCAGAGGGGTCACTTCCTTTTGCCTGCACAGGACCCCTTGTCCTGCCTGCCTGTCCCCACAGTGCTGGCAGGTGCTGCTCTGAGCAGGGTCTGGTGTAGTAGAGGGGGCACAGTGGGGCACTGGGGGTCGGTGGATCTGGGTAGGTGACTCTCCACATCCCCCAGCTCACACCAGAGCCAGAGCTGAGCCAGAGCTGCTGCCCTGGTGCCCTCACACCTCTAGAGGTGTTGGGGCTGTTTGGGTTTTAACCTCCCACCACTGAGCAATTTCCCTGCTGGGTTTGCACAGTGAGCAACCCCTGCCTCCTTCCTCAGCTCATCAGCTATTCATCGATCCTCGCTGGGCTCCTCCAGTGCTCATCCATCTCTCACACCTGCTATCCACTTTCCAAACGTTTCCTATTTTCCCAGAGATGTATTTCCATGCTCAGACAAGCTGATCTTGCACCGTGGTGCAGCTGTGGCCCTGCCCTCTGTGCTGGTAGAGGCACATGGCTCTGCCCTGCACCACTGGAACAGCTGAGCCATGGTGACTCATTGAGCCATGCAGCTGAGGGGTCTCCAGGAGCTCCTTCCCTGGCTGTGGGGGCTCTGCTGCAGCAGCTCCTCCTCCCCCTGGGGACTCTGAAACGTGCAGGTGCCCTCAGCCAGGTAGGGCTCCTTTCCTGCAGCTGCCTGGGGAGTGATGCTCCCCCAGGTGGGGCACAGCCCTAAGGAAGAGCTGCCTTGCCTGAGTGGGGCTGGCTCTGGTGTCTCCTCAAGGGTGCCCAGAGCCTCATCTTGGCCACAACCTGGAGTGGCATTTGTGAGCAGCCAAGGGCGGCAGAAAAGTGGAGAAATGTGTCCCCCCCACCTCAGCTGGTGTCTCTGCTCATGGCTCATTCCCTGCTGCCAGCATTCAGTGTCCCTGCAAGTGACAGCTTTATTTGTACCACCAGTCAAGAGGATGAGCTGTGCATCAGGCATGGGTGAAAGGCTGCTGTTGTTCCCTTGCAGAAACTGCAGGCACCATAAATTCCCACTCCCCTCTGGCTGTGGATGTGCTTGGCACCAGCTGAGGTGAGAGCCTGTTGGGTGTCAGTGTTGGGGCAATGTCAGCACCTCTGGAATGTGCCAGCACAGAGCAAACCCGGGATTTTTGCTTGTTCAGGTGTCTTTGGTGCTTCCCAAAGCAGGACCCTGCTGTTCACCAAGTGACTGCAGAGCCCTGGGAGCGGGGATCTGGTGGTGGGAGCCACCAGGACACAGTGACCTGTCTGCTGGGACACACTGAAAATAAACCCCCAGGCCAGCTGGGACAGGGGCATCAGGCACAGCTTCTGCTGGGGAGGTACTGCTGGAAATATGGGAGGTAGGACAGCAAACACCTTCACAAACCTGCTCACAGAGCAGGGTGACACCTGTGTTTGCAGCCCTTGTGGAAACCACTTTGGCATGAGCAGTCAGAGCAGGAGATGCATGGTTTGCATTTCAATTAGCACGTGCCCTTCAACCAAAAATGCATCAGTAGAACCTCGTTAGCAGAGCCAGTTCAAGCTTGTGGAGCAATGGTTCAGCTGAGCAGCACCTGCCTGGGCCAGGGCTGGTGTTGGAGGTGAAGCTGCTTGGTGTCTGGCCCTTTCCACCCCTATTGGAGCTGTTGGGAATGCTGCCTGAGGCATCCAAGAGCCCTAAACAGGGAGAGGTTTTTCTCCATCACTGCAACCACAGATCTGTGATGCAGCTGCTACTGCCCTCGTTCTGCTTCCCCATACAATGAAAACCAGACTGGCTAATTAAACTGGAAGCACAAAATTGCAATTTGCAGCTGATTAAGTCTTTCAAACGATATTTATCTTAATCTTCTGATTTATTTTTTTGTACTGCCTTAACTAGGAGACACTCCACTGCTTGGGGAGATGCTTCCAGATGAAGCTCAGCTTGCCCTGCCAGATGCTGGGAGCTCAGAGCAAGGGATTTTTCACAGGGTACTGATGTAAGGAATTAGTCTGTAGAAGTGTAGATGATATAGGCAGAAAGGACCTTGAGGTCATCTGGAGAGTCTGATCCTCTTCCCGATCACCTCAGGTACATTTGTCAGATTTGCTCTCAGCACCCTTTTCTGGAAGATGTTCTGCCTGGCTGTTCTTCTTCCCATTCTCCAGTTCCTTAAAAAAATTTATTTGTACTGGAATTTTACAGGGGCTTAAAGATAACATGGTCTGTGTTCATCCACCTCTTGTCCATGTTTTCCCTTTTTCAGAACAGCTGTGATGTACCCTCCCTGGTCTTGACACCCTGGGGATGGCTGCAGGGAGCCCCTGGGGAGGGGCTCTGGGCAGTGCAATTTGAGGTGGGGAAGTGCTGGGATGCCATGGGCTGTCGCCACTGCAGGAGCCAGGAACAGTCCCTCCTTGCAGGGACGAGAAGTCCAGAGGTGAAGGGCTTTTCACTGTGGAATTGTTAAATTAACTATTAATTTAATTTTGATTAAATTAGAACTTTTTTTTTTCCTCTTACCAGCAAATGATTCTCTGCATAATTAATGCTGGCTGAGGCTGCTGATCCACTTGCTGCTGCTGCTGCTGCTGCTGCTGCTGCTGTGGGGCAGAGCATTCCATTGCAGCCCAAGATGTGCTGGGTTCCAGGGCCAGTCCTGTAGGAAAGCCACACGTGGCCCTGGGGAGCACTTTGGTCCCCAGGACAGGGAAAGCCTGGCTCAGAACCCCCCTTGCAGTGAAACCATTCGTTTTTACTGATGAGCCCATGCTCCCCGGGCTCCGGGGTGATGCTCCACATTAACTCTGCCCACAGGGCCCAGGAGGGGCTGCAGCTCTGTCAGGTGCAAGCTGTCATCAGCCACAGCTTGATTGGATGAGATCTCTGGGGAATGAGGAGCTCCCAAGCCTTTGGCAGTGACCTGCCCAATGTGGCAGAGGGGAATTTTCAGGTTTTTCTCCTTGATGTACAGTTGTATCCTCTAAACACCCTTCAAACACTGACAGAGCTTCCCAGGTGTGGAGAGAGCCCTCCCTGCATCCAGGTGTCTGAAAGCAAAAGAAATGGTGAATTCACAGGGATTTGGGGTTTTAATCATGAAACATCATCTTTTAGAACCTGCATTAAGCAGGACAGGTTGGTTGAATTATTCTGAGCATGTTTGGCCAAAATCCTCTGCTGGTACCAGACATCCATTCCCCTCTGCTGTGTGGCTGCAGCTGTGGAGAGATGAGAGGTGGGGCAGGGATGGAGGTGAGACAGGGATGGAGTGGGACAGGGATGGATGGTGGGGAAGGGATGGAGGTGAGACAGGGATGGAGGTGGGACAGAATTACTGGCAGGGCAGGAACCACCACACCCAGCTGACGTGGGAGCCCCAGGGCTGGCAGAGGGAGCAGCCAGTGGGGCTCTGCAGTGGCTGGGGGTGGCTGGGATTGCAATAAAACTAAACTCAGCATCCAGGATGTTCCTGAGAGACACCATCAAGGGGCTGCTGGTGTTGGGAGCAGGCTGGTCCTGCAGCCAGCTGGGAATGCTGGTGGGATGAATATTCAGTGCAGAGACCATGTTTGCTGTACTTGTGCCCTCCGTGGTTAACGCTCTGCAAATAATTCTTGGCAATGACTCCAATTAGGCCAGGACATCTCCCTGTAATCTGGATCCCTGTTGTGCTGTCAGGCTCAATTCAAATTTAATTTGCTAAAGGTGTATATCAGGCAGCTTTTTTCCTTAAAACAAAACAGAGGGGAAGATATCATTGATGGAAAAAATAATACAAGTTCATATTCTTCTTACCTTGAGGAAGGAAAAGAGATGCCAGAAAACACAGCTAAATTTCCATTTTAATGGGAAATGTTCTGACTGCCTGCTCTGAGAAACACAAATTGCTTTCTGGATGGGACCCTCACTTTGTACCAAAGTGCAGGGAATTAAATCCAGCAGCCTCTGATGAGATGAAAGGGGTATCTGGAGCCACAATCCCCACTGCCAGCTAGTGGCAAGGACAAGCCCAGTGCTGGTGGTGAGGCCAGGCTGCAGTCCCAGTGAGACCAGGGGCACAGGCCAGGCGGCTGCTGGGGCTCAGGGACACGGCTCCTGGCTTGCCAGGGAGCAGAGAGCTGTTTGCTATGTGCTTCAAACCCTGGGTGACCATGGCCCTGCCCTGCTGGCATACCCCAGCCCATTTTGGGGGTGCTGACAGAGGCAGGGCTGGCTCAGAGGGGTCTGTCCTCATTTCTGTGCGGTGAGGTGGGGTCTCAGTAGCAGAACTGCCCTGGCACAAGCACCACTGCAGCCGTTCCTGCTGGCAGCTGCAGTGGGAGCCTCCCAGGAGCCCGTGCCCAAGGCGGCTGTGCCTTCTGGGGTGATCTGCCCTCTTTGCTCCTCATCAGAGCAGCCCCAGCTTGCAGACAGGCTCCAGCAGCCTCTCTGCAGTGTCTCAGACCCCCATGCAGCCAAAAGCTGTGCCCAGGAGAAGCTGCTGTTAATTCCTTTGCATCTTAAAGTATCTTTGATGATGAAAGCACAGCAAGCGCGGCGCAGCCTTATCTCTGGCAGGGCCTGTCACCTGCAGACGTTTCTGGTATCTTCACGAGCACGGCAAAGACTCGTCCCTGCTGGGACAGAGCTCCTGAAGTGTGTCCCCACCCCATATGGTGCTTTTCCAGTTGTCAGAGCAGTTGTATGCGGTGGATGGGATGTAAATTCTGTGTCATATAGCAAAGGCATCACTCAGACAAGGAGACAAGATGCTTATTGGGGATGCTTCCAATCCAATAAAATAAGCAAAACCATCCCTGCTAGAGGCTCAGTCAGAACAGATGTGCTGGCACCCACAAGGCTGCTTCCCTGGGGGAAACAGTACCACTGTCTGGAAACCAAGGCAGTGATACATCATAGGTGACATCCAGTAATTTGTTACTGCCTCCTGCACAACACTGCTGCTCCTCTGGGCCAGTCCTGGGCATCTGCCTGGGATCACAATGATTCAATCTTGACTATCATAATGGGTTTGTCATGGCTTAGATAATGACAAAAGGCTGTGGATGCAGGAGAACACAGACGTGGAGCTGCTGGAAGCAGAGCAGAACATGAGCACAGAACGTGTTTGCTGCTGCAGGAAGAGCTGTCCCCAGCTGCTGCTGGGTCTGCAGGGCTGAGCAGCGCTGCTCTGGTGGCTCTTGTGTGCTGGGACACAGAGAGGTGGTTTCTCCTGCCTGCAGGTTGCAGATTGCAGGCTCAGTCCTGCCTTTCTCTCTCCGTGGGCAGCAGCAGGATGAACGCTGTCGGTGGCAGGAGGAGCACAGAGCGAGTGCAGCACAGCAGATGTTCTGCTGGAGAGATGGAGCAGCTCAAGACAAGTGCTGGGGATTTGGGTTTCACAGTGATGTGCTGAACTCCTGCCCAGAAGTGGAGCCAAGCTGGGAGGTGGTGAGGTGGCAGCTGTGGAGTTTGTTGGTTGCAGACAGGAGCTGTTGGGGCTGAAGCTGCGGGGTGTTGGGCCCTTCAAAAACATCAGTGGGCACCCAGTTGGTCCAAATGACGATTTCAGTGCTTCTCCTTGCACAGGCAGTCTTGCACTGTTCTCCCAGGCAGCAGGATGCTCTGCACTGAAATATGCTGAAATACTGGGACCCCTCCTGCCATGCTGCTTTGTGTGGCCAGTGGTGCTCATGGGGTTGACTCGGGAGCCACACCAGCATTAAAGAGAATTCTGAGGACTCCCTGCAATGATCCAGAAGCAACTGCCTGAGTTTGACCAGAAAGCTTGTGTCACAAGGACGGAAACCACTGGAAACCACTCTGTGGGTTTGGCTGGAGTGAATGTTATTTCCCCCCCAAAAATCACAGGGAGACAAAACACCTACTAAAACCAAAACCTCCCATGATTCTTCAATTGTGGAGCAAAATGTATTTTGATTTTGGAAATCAATGGCAATTCACAAATTACTCTCCTGTACTGCTACAGGTCATCTGTCAGCGTTGGTCTCTGCCTGACAGGAGCCATTATGGGTTTTTTTTGATTTGTTCCATGTTAGTGCTTTGTTCAGCTGCTCTCCAGGTCGGTCTGGTAATGACAAATTTTTTTGTGGGCTTTTTTTCCAAGCAGTTTTAGGAAATGCAGCTGGATGACATCATCACACTGCCACTGAGCACACCAGCAGCAACACCAATAGTGTTGAGGAGGTCATGTCCCCATGCAGGTGAGCACCAGGTGGGTCTGGTGTGGGGCAGCAGGCTGGAGCTCCAGAGATGTGGCTCAGACACACTGCTGCCCTTGTGTCCCTCCATCTTCCCCAGATTGTTTATCCTGGTGCCCAGTGACAGTCTGGGGGAACCAGAACGTTTCAGGATCACTGTTGCTTCCTTACTCTGTGTTGGGATCCTGGCTGTGTTGGGATCCTGGCTGTGTTGGGATCACCTTTGCTGGTGATTCTTTAAGTGACCTCAGAACCTTCGAGCGCCTGTTGCAGCATGTCAGAGGTCCTGGGTGGTGGTGGGCTGCACTGAGTGCCCTTGTGTGGCAATTTTGGGAGGTGGAGCAGCAGTTCAGAGCCCATGGGGACACAAAAGGGGTCCCAAGCTAGGGTGAGAGTCCCTCAGGAAGGGGCTGTGATGCTGGCACTGGAGCCACCCCAGACCTGCTGAGCTCTGCAGGGCTCTTTGCCAGCACCAGGCCTGTGCTATTATGGGCAAATTACCTGCAGAATGATTTTTTAATCTTGAGAGAAATAACTTGATTAGTAATTATTGGTGCAGAACACTTGGGGAGTCTCTGCAGACGGTGAGGACAGGCTGTTTCACTGGAGCTGCCTGTCAGTTTTGTCACCTAATTATAAGACTGCTCCTTGCCAAGACTCTGGACAGACAGAGGAAAAAATCCTCAGTGTAATTGTATTGGTCATATTTTATAGCCACTAATTACTTGCTTTGCAATTAGCATTTCTCTGGCTGGCTGGGGAGTTGTCACAGCCCTGGCTCAGGACACACAGCTCAGAGCTCCCTGGGGCTGGCAGGGAAGGAGATCAGGCCCTGTGTGGTCAGGCTGCAGCCCCAGAGCACAGGAGGGAAAGGGGGTTGGCCATCCCCAGGGTGCAGGTGAGGGATGTGATGGTGTCCAGATCTGGGACAGGATGCTGGGTCAGGCTCCACCTGAGCTCAGTGTGGTCGTGAATCAAAATGCTCACATGAACTTTAGCTGCATCCATAATTCTTCATTTATCATTATTAAAGATATGTCAACATCCCAACTCTGGTCTATAGCTGGAAATTTATATTGTATTATTGTCTCTGATACAGTAAATATCCTTGTCCAAAGCCCATCAGGCAGTTTTCTACTTATTAGGAATTAATGACTCATAAAACAGATCCAGAACAGGCTGTTGGTGTGAATGAAGGGAAGGCTATGGCTATTGGGGTTTCCCTCCTCAGGATTTATGAAGGGACCCCAATAAGCAGGTAACTGGGTCAGTCCACCCTCTGAGCTGCACCTCCAGGCACTCTCCCTCTCCTCTTACATCTTACAATACATATGTTAAACCTCTGGTTCTCTCTGCACTGGAAAATCTTCAAAATCCTTCACCTCCAGGAAAGATCATCTACTGCTGCCGCAGCACGGAAACAGCTTTCAGCAAGCAAAAACTTCAGTTTATCATTTTAATTCAGCCCAGTGCCTAAAGTTCAGTAATTTATTGTACCTTTTGGGAGGCTTTTTCTCTAAGTCTCTGTATGGCTGTTGTTTGTTTGGGAAGTTTTGGGGATTTTGCATTTGTGTGTCTCAGAGTTGTCGCGGTATGGCGAGAGAACTTGTCTGGTCTGAAACCACCTTGGGCTGATGTGCTGTGCTGAAACCTTTCCATAAAAGCGTCAAGTCCCAAACTAAAACTCTTCTAGCAACCACATTAAATGGAATCAAAGATAAATCAGCAGTTAAAAGCATTTGTGGTGCTACTGGTGGGCTGGGGATGATGCAGGAGGTGCAGCCTGGCGTGTCCTCCTGGGGCTCAGAGCAGGAATGGCTCTGGGAGGGATTGTACTGAATCGTTTGTCCATTTGTTGCTTCCTTTTGGCTTTGCAGAGGAAGTTTTGCATCCCAGTGCCTGATTTGTAGGACCTTTGCTCACTCACTGGGAAAAACCTGTTTTCTGGTTAAAGCATTGCAGAGGGATACAGTGTTATAGCATGTGCAACGTTTTCTTTAAGAAGCAATTATAGTTCATAATATGAACTAATTAACACCTCACACATAAACCAAGTAGCTAATTACAGACTTTCATTCTAACAGAGTGTGGGAAGGGATAATCTAAATGGTAATTATTGAGTTAAGCAGAATTTAATGTACATCCAGGGCTCACCTGGGACACCTCGGTCAATACTCAATTACTTCCCTGCTCTCTGAAGTCTGCATGGCACCTGAAGGCTCACGCTCCCCTCCAGGGACATCACCAGTACCGTGATGCTGATGCCTTGGGCTTTTGGGTTTTCTGTTCTGCATTGGTGTGTGGCTTTTGTTCAGGGTGCTGAGATCCTTTCACAGGGTGAAGAAAACACAACAATCCCACTCCAATTGGGACTCAAGGACATTTTTTCCAAACTTCAGGTTTGAAGTAAAACAACGTGGAAGGAAGAGGGAGGGCAAATGAAGCTCCTGTGTGCAAATGGACCCAAACCTATAAAAAGAGTGGGATCTTGGGACTGGCCCCTCTCCCTTTTGCCTCCATCTTTGGAGCCATCCAGACAGAGCCTGATTTGTAACCCTGGTGCTGTCTGGGGGTGACCTCTCAATAAATCTCCTTTATTCCCCTAACTCCATCAGCCTCTGCTCCAGCTCTTCCAGGCATCAATGTGCCCTGTGCCAGGGCCAGAGAGCAGCCTCACGAGGCTGCTGAGCTGTGGCAGCTCTCAGCCCATGCCTGCCCTGCCACCTTGGCCCAGCCATGGTCTGTGGCATGTGCTGCTGGCCCAGCTCTGCCCAGCTCCTTCCTGTGGCCTCTGCACAGCGCTGGGCTCCAGCTTTGGACCTTGCTGCTTCCCAGCCTGGCAGAACTCGCTGAGGTTTCTGCCATGGCTCAGTTCTGCAGGGAGGCAGAACTGTTCTGTGGTCTGTGCTGCTGGCAGAGCCTCTGTGCAGCTGTGCCCTGCTGAGACCCCGAGCTCCTCCAGCACGCCTCGACTGAGCATCATTCCTGGCATTGCACAGCCCTTACAGTAACACAGAGGAGAAATTCATTTAGCAAAGCTTAAGGTCAGATTCTGAGAGTTAACAGTTGTGAGATCAGGAACAGAGGGTTACAGGAGAAAAAAAAAACTACCACAGCCCAAGAGCAAGAGCAGGGGTCAGGCTGCTTCCTGAGCTCCACTCCCGGTGCTGCAGGGCTCCATGTGGCCCACGTTAGTCATGTCTGTGGCCAGCAAAAACAGAGGCAATACTCCTCATGCCTTCCTATCAGATGGGTATGGATGAGAAGCCATCCCAGATCAACTTCCACATTCCCTTCTGAGGATGTCTGGTGATGTAAACCTTTCTGCAGGCATGGGGTAGCCCTGGGGAGCTGTCAGTACTGACCACAGCCATCCTGGCACTGCAGCAATGGCCTGACAGCTGATGGGAGCTTAATGACTGGATGTGAATGTACTGACTGGCAGGCACTGGGACTTGCTGGCTGGGGAACTGGAACTTGACACAAAGCCAGAGGTGTCTGGCTGGAAAATTCTGTTTGGGAAAGGTCACTGTGATGCTTCAACACTTGAGCTAGCTGGATGACAAACAGCTCCAAAAACCCAGCAGTAAATGGAAAATGGTATAAGATGTCCCACGAGTTCCTCAGGAAGTGATCTGGGCAAGCCAGCACTGAGAGAGGGAGGGCAGGATCCAAACTGCACCCATTGCAGAGGTGAGCTCAACCAGCTGCTGGCCAAAAGACAGGGAGCTGAGCTGAGAGTGAGGAAGGGCTGGGAAGGGCAGCTCAAGGGCCTTTGGGCTGGCTGAGGTGAGGGCTCAGTCCTGGCATGATCATGGCCATGGTGCTGAGAGGGATGGTGGCAGGAGAGACCTTGAGCTGCTGACATGGTGGGGACAGGTCCTGGTGGCTCCCAGTCCTGCAGCAAAAGGCAGCACTGCCTCCTCCCCTTCAAAGGCAAAATGCTGATTCCTGTCTGAGCAAGAAGAGTTACAGATTGTCCATCAGCCCCTTTGTGTGTGCTCCATGCAGCGCCTCTGCAAAGGGTTTGAACAGGGATGTTAAGAAGAGAGGCTGCTTAAGTACCTGAGTGTGGTGCTGGCAGGCAGCTGCTCCAGGCCTGTGGTATCTCAAAGCCTGGGGTGCCATCAAGGGTCCCCAGCCATCTGCAGGGGAAGAGCTTCTTTAGAATTGCTAACAGTTGCATCCTGTGTCCTCTTTGGTCCAAGCTGATGTTTGCTGAAGGATGTTGGAAGAATTAGTAGGGCTATTTCTCTTTAATCCTGTCCCAAGTGACAGCAAAATCCATGGGCTGTTGTTTTAGGCAAGAGCCCAGTGGTGTTAACGAAGGGGTTTATCATTATGGGGGCTCTTTGATTTAGAGAATAAAACAACCCAAGGTAACAAAGCTGGATGAATGAAAGCTTAATAGCATGGAAAGGTGTTATAGCCCCACAAATCCTTCAGGGAACTTGTCTGGGCTATCCCATTCCTCCTTGAGGCCAGTGGCACTGCCAGTCAGCACTGTCCTTCCCTCAGGGACTGTTCAGCACTTGATTGCTGGATTTACCCTTTCTAGGAAAGAGGTTTTAGGGGCAGGCAGATGGCTTTTGGCAGGGATGCAGCATTGTGTGGCTGCTGGGGGGTACAAAGAGCCAGGACATCATTTCTCACTGTTCGTGGTTTGACTTTCATTTGATGAGTCAAGGGCTATAAATAAATGGGCTGTGTTTGCAAGGGTGATGCTTCTGCATCTCTGACTGGCATGAACAAGGGCTGGGGGGGAAGGGTGGGTAGGGATGTTTCTGAGAATCTTCTTCAGCCCTTGTTCTCCTTTCCTGGCAATATCAGCAGGCACTCCAGCACCGCTGCTCTCTAATCTAATCAGACCTAGGCAAACAGGATTTGCTGCAGTGTCTGACCACTTCAGTACCTACCAGCAGAGTAAATACCAGACATATTCTGTGAGAATGGCCAAAAGCTATTCCAGCCCCTTTCAATGCAGAGGCAAGACCTCTGGAACCTGGACCTCTCCCTGCTTTGGGCTGCTGCTCCAAATTCCACCACTGCTGGCCTTTAGCAGGGCTCTGCAGGTGGGTTCATCGATACAGAGGAGGATCTGTACATGGGGAACTCAGAACAGGAGGTGTGCAGCCCCTTCCCTCTCATGAGCATTTATAGATGTCTTCCAAAGTGTTTTCCTTTATGATTCTTGATTAGTAGATAAAAGGCCACTTCTTCTTTTAATGGAGACTCTGATGTTAATGGTCTCCCTCCAATCAGATTAAGGTGTTTTGGCCCGTTTTACTCTAATGGAGGATGATTGAGAAATACCTGGTTCACAGCTGGCTCCTTGCATTCTCACTGTGCCGCTGCTGCCATTGAGACACTGCTGGGAAATGGAGTTCACAGTTCACTCCCTCCCTTCACCAGCCCCTTCTGCCTGTGGGTACATCCTGGGACCGTCCCAAGAAGCACACGGGGAGTAGGGGGAAGGCTGTGCTGGGGCTGTGCTCACCTCACTGAGCTCCTGGAGCAGCTGGTGCTGCAGCAACTGCCCTCCCCTCATGCAGTGAGAGCTGTGCTGCCCTCCCTGCCTGCTCCTGTCCTCCCTGCTCCTGCCCTCCCTGCCTGCTCCTGCCCTCCCTGCCTGCTCCTGCCCTCCCTGCTCCTGCCCTCCCTGCCTTCTCCTGTCCTCCTTCCCTGCTCCTGCCCTCCCTGCCTTCTCCTGTCCTCCTTCCCTGCTCCTGCCCTCCCTGTCTGCTCCTGCCCTCCTGCCTGCCTGTGCCATGTGCCGTGGACAAGGGCAAAGCAACGTGCTGGAGTCTGCTGGATAATCAGAGCTATTAGATGCACTCGTGTGTGCAGGAGGGTGTGAAATGCAGATGGCTGGAGGACTCTGGGGAGCAGGAGAGAACAAGTAGGGACGTGCCCATGTCTCTGCTGAGGCCAGGATGGAGCACTGGCTGAGGTTGCTGGCCTGGGGGTCCTGGTGTCCCTGAGCCCTACGCAGCCATGGGCATCTCTGACTCACACAGAGCAACTCCCCAGGCTGTGGTTGGTCCCGTTGTATTAACAAGGCACCACTTCTGCATTTTAAGTGTGTGCTCC
Organism: Anthoscopus minutus; assembly: GCA_013399455.1. Lineage (NCBI taxonomy): Eukaryota > Metazoa > Chordata > Aves > Passeriformes > Paridae > Anthoscopus > Anthoscopus minutus. Next base: position 147,532 of record VWYI01021247.1, on the reverse strand, counting down.
TTGATATTGTCCTGCCTCTAAATGATCCTGGAAATGCATTGTCTACTTAACTACTTTTTAATTAAAAGTCAGGGATATTAGAAAAGAGAAATCAATTCTTGTCACAATTAAGACTTGGTTTGAACAACTGCAGCATGTTTCAGTGAAGAATCCTCCCTGGGCTTATTGATCTGTATTGTCATAATGTCTGGGTTATTGCCATGGCTCAGACAGTCTTAAATGAATATTTCACCTGAATTATGTATGTTATCTGGCAGGCAGAGGAGGCTGCCTGCTGCCACTCAGAGCCTGCAGGGCTCTCTGGGTCCCCACGCCTGCTGATGGAGGCCTGGGCTGGGATGAACACCTTGGCTACAGCATCAGCCTCCTCTGTGAGCCTGCTGATTGTGCCAAGGGCCTGGTGACTGGTTGGGCAAGCCAGGCAGTCTCAGGGTTTGCAGCTCCAGGAAATGTCTCAAAGCTTGGAGACAGCCACAGGGCAGCCAGTGGCACCAGCTGAGCAGGACCTGGCAGCTGGCAGTGGCCATGGAGAGTCCAGCATCTGGCACAAGGCTGCATCTTCCTGCTAACAGCAGCTGCAGCAGGAGGGCAAGCAAGCACAGGGGCTGGAGCCTTCCCTACAGGTGGCTGTGGCTCCCCCAGCCATGGAAATCTCTGTCTTCTTCTCCCTTTCCCTCCCTTTCTCTTCCTCCCTCTGCAGAGAGGGGCTGGTGGGAGGTCTCCAATGTTCTCCACTGAAAAATGACAGGAGAGTAGGAGGCTGATTAATCAAAATCTAATATGATGAAGGACCTTTTTTAAAGGTAGAAGATGTCCTAGTTATGGTTTATCTGCCCTTTAAAAGTTCTTGAAAACTAGGGGGTCTTGGAGGAAAGAAAATTGATTTCTCACGGTTCCTCTTGTACCTTGGGGCAGAAAGTAAATTCAAAGGGGCCCTGCCATGAAAGGTCAGAGTCTGCTGCTGTGGCTGATAATGAGATCTCTCAGCTATATAAATCAAAACACCTGGACTTCACCACAGAACAGCTACTTGGGTTTGACTCAAGATTTGGAATCAGGAAGAAGATAGGGTACATGCTAAACCTGGCCTGCTGTGGAAGCAGAGGTGGCAGCAGCAATGCTGTAGCCCCTGTTATGTTGGTGCCAGAGCTGTCCCCTCCTGCCTGGTGGTGCCTGGCACAACCTCCCCACAGTTTGTGCAGAGCCTCTGGCCTCCCACCAATGCACTTTTCACATCATCACTGCTCCCTTAGGCGCAGTGGCACATCAGCAGCAGCTCCCACAGCTGGGCTCCCTTCTCCCTGTGCTGCATTCCCCAGACTTGGGGGCTGGGGACAGAAAACCCTGATGGCCTTGCCAACACTCCTTGTTAACCAATGGCTGTGACTTCCAGGGCTGCAGCCCACTAGATCCCATTTACTTTGTGATAAGTAGGATTCACATAATAACTTCTGGCTCATATTAATGCTTTTAATCTGCAGACCTCAGAAAGAGATGAGCCAGAGAAAACCAGGAGGGAGATGCTTGGAAAAAAAGAAAAGAAGCAGAGAAAAGTGAGTAGGATGAACTCTGTACTGCTCTATCCCATTAGCATGTTCACCATGGATTGCAAAATCCTGTTAGGCACAGGCAGCCTGCAGATCTCGAGGCAGTGCAGAGCCTGTGATATTAGTGGTGGCTTTGGCTCTGCAGCAGTGCCAGGCTCTCCTCGAATGCTGGCTGCTCTCAGGGTGCTGGGGAGGGCTCCAGCACAGCCTGCCCCTGGCTGCAAGTGCCTCCCCCTCACTGGGACTCCCCAGCTCCGGTATTTGTTGCTCTTCATTTTGGGTTCAGTGACCCTCAGGCTCTGTGTTCGTGCCTTTGCTATGTGACTAATTGGAGAAGTGTCTAATCCTCTTTTCACCCATGTCACTGTTATGCAGCCTGTGATTAAACATGCTGTCAGCTGCTGCTGTTTACAGATAACAATGCTGCTTTCTCTCATTCCTACACTATCAGACTCATTAGGAAGGTTTATGGATAAATTAGTCAGTCTGGGATTGAATAATGTCTGAAATGAGACTCCCATCCTCCTGCTCTGGGTAGCCAAATGTGATGGTGACCTGAACTTCTGCACGAGGCAGAGGCCCAGCCCCATACCAGGGTGACCCCCAGATCTGGAGCCTAATTGCTGTCCCCATGTAGGCTCTCTTCAAGGAGACTCTTCCAGGGGTGAGCCCCACACTTCTGGTACCAGGCTGGAGACAGCAGTAGGTGTCTGGTTGACAAAATCCTCTCTGGTGCTTCATTACAGCAGACTCTACAACACACATAAAAAGAGGCTCTTTTCCCATTCTCATTTTTGAAACACTCATACATTTCCACAGAAGGTTCCTGGTAGGGCTTCGTGCCTGGCTGTTCAATACAGCAGGAACAAACTGCAGCTGCAGATGGGAACAGGTTGTTTCTGCCATTTGTTATTTTTTTCCCTAATTATGATGCAGATTGGATGCTCTCTCCAGCATTCCCTCCCTTTCTGTTTATTTTTTGTGAACCTATACGGCAGTTTCTTTCTGGGCCCAGAGTGCCCCATTAGAATGGAGCAGAATTTATTGCTTCCCTGAGCTGCAGCCCTTTCTCCAGCCCCTTCCACCTCTGGCCAGCGCTGAGCCAGGATGGGAGCAGGGCTGGGATGTGAAGATTCCTCTCTCCATCCTCAGGACAGGGCTGGCAGGATGCCTGAGGCAGCCGGTATCCTGGTGTGGCTGGTAGCTGGCTGTCTCTCTCTCTCTCCTCTCTTTCTCTCTCTCCAGGGCTGCCTCTCACCCTGGCAGGGTGGCAGGAGGAGCAGAGGCACCTGGAGCCATGGAAAGCTGTCCTGCTCTCTGCTGAGCATGAGCAATCTGTAATTACTGGAGACCTTTTGGGGAGCTGGACACACCATGCTGGCGCCTTATTTAGAGTCTGTCCAAGTGCTGAGTCCTGGAGTGTAAAATGCATCTATGAATTAGCCACAGCTGGATTAAATTGTTAATTATAATTTGCAAAGTGTATTCTCTTCTTCTGTCATGGAAAAATGAAAAAGACTCACTCTGCATGCCCTCCTTGTCACCCTCACCCCGTGACAGGAGGGATAAATGTCTTGTGGTGATTGAGTTACCAAGTGGGTCCTGAAGTGTCTTTCCTCATCAGTTTGTCATACAAGTTGCATTTCTGATTTGCCTGATGAGGAAGAGCCAGAGCAGCATCACTCCATGGAAATCCACAGCAGATCAGTGCCCTTGTTGCTAAGGGGCATTTACTGCCACGTTATTGAGGGGCAAGGAAAACGAGAAATCTTGGTAATGCATTTTAAATGGTGATAAGCACAAAGATGCTTAGAACATGCAAGAACTCTTAATAAATAGAGGAAACACCATGAAACTGGGGAATCTAGGCCCAAGGTGCACTGGCATTTTGGGGTCCCTCTTTAGTGTACACAGGGATGCCCTCCATAGGAGCAGTGTGAACCAGACTGGCATGCACTTAGTTTTCAAATTAACCAAGATTTGGGTTGCAGATTCAGTGCAGTGCAGCTTGGAGCTGCTGAAGGAGGTCTGGGAAGCACTCAAGCAGTGAAGGAAGCCTGGCACCAGGGCAGGCACTGGCTCTTGCTGTGGCCACTCTGGAGCTTCTTCCCTGGCACCCAACGCCGGACACCTCAGAAGCCACATGACCAGCAGGACCAGCCTGTCTAAAATGCCTCTGGCAATGAGTGATGGCCACATGCCACAGATTCCCTTGTGAAACATAACCAGCCTGCTGTAAGACCATATCTGATGTGACTGAAAATGAAAATCCTGACGAGAGCACTTCAAACAGGACTGCTGCAAATCTCTGTAAGTGATTTTAATGAGACCAGACAGGAAGAGGAGAGCAAATCAAAGGTAGGACAACTCCTTTGTTCAAATTACTGTAATTGGTATCAAAATCACGTTAGTGGTTGTTTGCAGCATTATACTTGAGATACATCCTCATTTCTCCCTCAGTTCTCAGAGGTTCACCCACCTGAGCTCTCAGTCTGCACCTCTGCCTTTCAAGCAGAGCAAGTGAAGCCACAGAAGATGGGCAGAGTGAGGGGGAAGAAGCCTGTGGGGTGCTGGCACCCCTGCCCTGTGCAAAACACCCCTGAGGGGCAGGACCTGCCTCCTCTGAGAGCCTTCCCACTGCTCCCAGGGGCAGCAGAGCCCACGCCAGGCTCAGTGCTCAGGGCCTCCATGTGCCCTTCAGGCTCTGTCACCAGACTGTGACACCTGGATCCCTCCTGTCTGGCTCTAATTAACAGCATGCAGTAATTTGTCTCTGGTTGAATTGGAACTTAACACTGGGTGGATCCGTGCCCCAGCCAAAGGTGGGGTTCACACTGATGATAACAGAACGAGGTATGGCTTACATAAGTGTAATGATATTACGCTGCCTGGAGCTCTGGATTTTCTCAGTATATGATGAATGTGAGGCATTTAAAAAATTAGACACTCTATTTTACATTATTTTCTAGGACATGGAGATCTGTGGGCTGTCTGGAAGTCCATTAGCAAGAAATGTAAAGATGCTTAAAGGCATTTATCCAGACTAGCTGTGTTTATGCAGTCAAGGGTCTTTTATGTGATTACCTTAAAAGCTAAAGAACTGCTGCAAAACATTAATAGTGTTTTATCATGAGGCAAAGAATACAGATCTAAGAGAAAGGCAGAGCTGTTAAAAAACAAGTGCACAGCTCTGCTGGCTTTGTATTTGCAGACAAACAACCCAGAAGGTAGAAGGGTTTTCCCTTTGCAGCCCTCAGGCTGGGCTGTGCAGCTTTCAGCATGGGATTTATGGGGAAGATTTCCATTAACTTTCATTTTCACTGTGATTTCTGTCACTTAGCAGGAGGGGATGAGCAGGGATGGGCCAGCACTGGCTGTGCTGGAGCATTGTGCCCCTGGGAAGCAGTGTCTGAGCCCTGGGACCAGCTGGGGATGCAGACTGGTGAGGTGCCCTCAGACTAGATTGTCTGAGCCACTTTCCTCTGTGGGATGTTCCCTAATGCCAGGAACACTTGAGCTGTATTGCTGCTGCTTCCTCGGCTCTGGCTCTGCCCTTGTCACAGCAGAAGCAGCAGAAGTCCTGGAGCATGTTTGTGTGACATGCCAAAACCAGTACAAAATTGCAGAAATCCTTTCCTTTTCATTGTACAAAAATACTTGCAAATGTGGAAGAGAAAGGAAAAGTGCAAAAGCTTCCATGAGGTCTCTGCCTGCTCTGTCTTTTGTCAAGGATTGCTCTTTCAGCTGCACATTGGGGCCTGCATCCTCCTGGCTCCTTTGTCCTTTAGCATAAAAAGTAATTTGTCAGCAAAAGAAGTAAAGTTTTGTTTTTCAGTTCAGATCTGGCTGTCCTCCCACTGAGACTTTCAACTCTTTATCTCAGGAATTGATGGTCTCGGTTTCTGATTCTCTTTCCTTGGTGTTTGTATTGATTTTTTTTTTTCCAGGAGGGTTATTTTCACTGTGGTGTCAAAACTATCTTTCTGTCTCCACTTACAGCAGGTAATAGCTCAGCTTGGCCAATTACACATTTTCTGGGCTAGCTTTGCTCTTTGCACAAGTTCCCCTGACAATCTGGAGCCTGGCTGACCCGATGTCTTTGCTTTCCCTTTGCTCTTGTCTCTGCAGGCTCCAGTCAGGAGTGGGGAAGGGCAGCAGCCCCAGAGCTAGATGTGAGCAGCAGAGTTGACCAGACAACCTGGCTACTCCTCTTCCTTCTGTTCTAATACCAAGATTTTATAAGTGCCTGGAATAACATTTCAGATAAGTGGAAAAGCTGTGTGCTTTTAACATGACAGACCCTTCTTCTAGTAAAACATATCTAGCATCAAATCCTCCATATACTTCCAAAATCCTCTTCCCTGCTTGGTTCCTCAGTGACAGGAAAGAGTACAGGCCTGTGGAGCTTGGTGGTGAATGGAGCTGTCCCAGGGGTCTGGATTGATTTGCTTCATGACCTGGATACCTTCCACTGTCCCAGCAGCAAGACCTAGTGTGTGAATACTAAAAGGAAGCTGCTGTGCCTGGGGGCAGGCAAGTGAAATCCTGTACATTACAGTTTGAGAGCTGTGTGTCAGGTTAGAGCAATCTGGCTTTAAAGGGCATCTTTCAAGCACAAACTAGCTTTTTCCCACACCTGACTGATCACACAAATAACTGTGATTAAAGGTCAAGTGCCTGGGTTTTTCTATTTTACTCTTTAAAAATTTATATGCAAAAGAAAACCTAGAAGTTAACATAGCATGAAATTGTTATGCAGTTCTGAGCCTTTAACGACAACTAAATATCACTTTTCTTCCTGGGTGGCTTGAGAAATCTTCAGTAATTACGGGTCACTTCTTTTGGTTTCCACTTGAGGAAGATTATAAATAAACCCTGTCTTTTGCTTCCCTGCTCTGTAACATGATGGAAGGAGGGTTTTGATTGTATGAACTCATGCCTCCAGGCAGTGTGGCTGCTCCTGGTCTCACTGGGAGCTCCTGGGCTGCAGCTGCACAGCAGGAGGGGCTCCAGTGCTGGTGCAGCAGCACATGAAGCACTGATCCATGCTGAGCTTTCCTAGATGGGAAGAGAATTGATAAATGGATAGGAACTTCCTCACCAGTACAGTTAACACAGAGAAGAGGAAGGGTAATCACCATGTTTGCAGAAGAGCTGAGAAATGGAGAGCTGGAAACGTCCTCTGGCTCCAAGCATCCAGCTGGGCTTGGCCTGAGGTCTGAGCACCAGCTCCTGTGAGCAGAGGTTTGGCATGGGCTACCATAGCCTGGCCAGGCTGTGCCACATGGAGGCTCGATGCTTTTACTTCAGACCTGCAATATTTTACATTTGACACATAATCACTGCAAAATAAACATCCCACAGGAACAAACGTTTGCTTTGGCATCACAGTATCGGCCATCGGGGGAAAGCCGGCGGGAATTCAGCCTGACTAAACTTTGCAGGAGCCTGCAACACCTACAATTAGTAATAATCAAACCTCGTTGTGTTCCTCCCCCGATGGAGGAGGCTGTGGGCTTGGTGGCAAACACTTTGGCTTTGGTGAGCCAAGAATTGAAGAACTGCCTCCCCTACAGCCACAGCACTGTCCTGGTTGTGGGTCTGGCAGGACTCACCCTACCTGGGGCTGCCTTTTCCTGCAGCTTCTGTCTGGTCATTTTTGCTTTCACAGCAGCTGCTGGGCTTGGAGGACCTCGACATGAAGCTGGGAATAACATTTCAACCCAGAAAGGCAGGACAGAGGGCTCGACAAAACCGACATTCCTGGGCATTCCTGGGCTCGCAGGCCAGGGCAGGGATGAGACCTGCCCCGCTGTTCTCCTGGGCCCCGCGCTGCAGGAAGGGGGCTCGAACCGCTCGGAGCCAACAACTGCTCAGCAGCAAACATCGTCTGGGCACGGGGGTGGCAAAGCACTGCTGATTACGGCCGCAGCATCTCGGCATCAGCGAGGGCTGATCAGCAGTTCCAGCAGCCCAAAGCTCAGCACGGCGTGTTCCCTCAGGAGCCAGCCGGATGCCCGAGCCCGGTACCCGAGGCGGGTGGGTGCCCGAGAGCCCGGTGCCCGAGGCGGGTGGGTGCCCGAGAGCCCGGTGCCCGAGGCGGGTGAGTGCCCGAAAGCCCGGTGCCGGTTCCCGAGAGCCCGGTGCCCGAGAGCCCGGTGCCCGAGCCCGGTACCCGAGTCAGGTGGGTGCCCGAGAGCCCGGTGCCCGAGCCGAGTGCCCGAGCCC
>VWYI01021247.1:110633-139299 GCA_013399455.1 Anthoscopus minutus | reverse complement strand
GACGGGCTGTGGGGCGGATGCCGCCGCTCTCCGGGGTGCGGAGACCTGCCGGAGGAGCAGGACAGGACGGACGGGTCCTCTTGGAGTGACCGGGTCAGCCCGGGTGTGCCGGTTCCCGCGATCACAAGGCAGCTGGCTGCCAGTACCGTGACAGGGAGGCGGTTCGAGCCCTGGGGTCCGTGTTCGCGGAGGTTGCCCTGTCACGGACGGACCCCACTGGTCCCGGAGGCGGGAAGAGTGTCTCGGAGCACCCCGGAGCGCTCCGAGCTAAACGATCGTCAGGGATGTCCCCGCCGGGAATTCGCCCCCTCGCCCCTTGTTCCCGGTGTCTGAGCCCGAGGCTCAACCTGCCGGTCAGGGCTGTGGCTGTTTGCTGGCTGTGGAAGGATCGTGAAGCTGTGAGCTGAGGGGAATAGCTCTTCCTGTCAAAGACAGAATTGGCTGTTTTGTGGGAAAAGGCTGTCGTTTGCCAGGGAAATCCCTCTTTCAAAGCAGCTGCTGGTACCTTTCAGTTCCAGCATCAGCACGCTGTGGGCATGGTACAGTGGCAGTGTTGTCTGTGGTGTCCGAGGAATCGTCCCTGGGATGGCACAGTCGTTGGGGCATTGATCAGGTACCTGCGAGGTTGTTCTGGATGTGCAGTGGGAGCTTCGTGGTGCTTGGTGCTCACACGGTGATGCCATGGCTGGTTGTAGCTGGGTGGGAGCTGCTCCCGTGCCCTGGGACCTGGCACAGCATGGCACTAAGCTTCCCAGTGCATGGACTGGGTGGGTTTTACCAGCATTTCCTGTGTCAGTGCGTTTCCTAACATGCTGTGTTCCCTGCAGTTGTCCTGCTGGACTCAAAGGAATCGCAGGCAGAGCTGGGCTGGACCTCGCACCCATCGAACGGGGTAAGCACGGGGATGGGACTGTCCCTCTGCACCACTGGAGGGGGTGAAAGGTCTGTCAGCCTCTTGGTGCAGGATTTGAAGTCCTGCTTACCACAGAGCTGGGCTGGGGGCTGGCAGCCACGGGACCTTCTCATTCAAGGTCAATGGGTAGCTTGGCATGATCAGTGCCAGGAGCCCCTGGGAGCAGAGTGAGGAGTGAGGTATTGGCTGTGTGAGCACTGTGACTGGCATGGAGTCCCTCCTCAAAATGGATTTTACACCACTAAAACAAGCCAATAGACACTGGCTGGTTAAGGCTTTGTGTTGCTGTTCGCACACCAGCATGAGCACCAAGAGTTAGTCAAGCTCTTGGAATCCAAGGGCTGTGGCTGGGGAAGTCACTGGGGGCTGTTTCACATTTGTTTCATCAGCCCCTGACTTTGCTGCTGAAACTGTGTTGGTCTAAAGCCACTTTCAGTAAGCTTGGAGCTGTGCTCCTTGCAGCTTTGGGTTCATTTTCCTGAGTGGAAGCAAAGCGTTCAGTGGGAAGAGCAATAGGTCCTGGAGTCATCTGTGTGGCACAGCTGTTTGTTTGCAGAAGAAACTCTGTTCTGGGTATGTTTTAACTGTTTTGCATAAATTTACCCTGAGAAAGAATTGCTTTGGGAAATTGCCAGGTTGTCATTCAGGCTGTGAGGGTTGAATCATCATTTCACTGATCAGAATCTCTGCTGATAGCTTTGGGGAAACACTGCTTCACTTGCAGTCAGAAGACTTGTCCTGTTGCAGCTAAAACTTCTCCTGGCAGAGAAGCTGCTGCTGTTCATGAAGGCATTAGACATCCTTGTGTAATGGTGTGGCTGGTGTCACATCTCTTTAGACATCTTAGATTTCTCTGGGTGGTAATTCTGGATGCACCTTCCCAGGGACAGAAAATCTGAGGAGTGTGTGGGAGATGAAGGCTCTGGCTCCTCAGCAGATGATGTGCCCAGCATCAGGCCTTGTTTTCTAAGATCTGCTGCCAGTGCTGCCTTTCTGGTTGCATCTTCACATTTGCATCTCTGCAGAGAGCTCAGGTGCTAGGTGATCCAAGGATAGGGTTACTGCAGCTGCTGGGTTTGGTGGGTGAGGTCTTCCAGTGCTTATGCCATAATGGCCTGCGGTGGGGAGGCTTGTGTTAGTGACATTTATCCTGGTCGGTGTGTCTCTGCTGGGGCAGCTCCTGAGCTGTCACAGCCCTTTGTGTTCTGTCCCCAGTGGGAAGAGATCAGTGGCGTGGATGAAGCCTACAAACCAATACGCACGTACCAGGTCTGCAACGTCATGGAGCCCAACCAGAACAACTGGCTGCAGACAGGCTGGATCGCCAGGCGTGACGGCCAGAGGATCTTCATTGAGCTGAAGTTCACCCTGAGGGACTGCAACAGCATCCCTGGCGTGACAAGCACCTGCAAGGAGACTTTCAACCTGTACTACGTCGAGTCTGACTCTGACCTGGGCCAGAGCATCCACAAGAGCAAGCACACCAAGATCGACACCATTGCTGCTGACGAGAGCTTCACGCAGGGAGACCTGGGCGAGCGCAAGATGAAGCTGAACACTGAGCTGAGGGAGATTGGGCACCTGAGCAAGAGAGGTTTCCACCTGGGCTTCCAGGACGTGGGTGCCTGCGTGGCGCTGGTCTCCGTGCGGGTCTATTACAAGAAGTGCCTCTCCACCGTGCAGAACTTGGCCATGTTCCCAGACACGGTGGCAGAGACGGCCTTTGTGACGTTGGTGGAAGTTAAGGGCACTTGTGTTCCCCATGCTGAAGTGGATGTGGATAATCCCCCTCGGATGCACTGCAGCGCAGAGGGAGAGTGGCTGGTCCCCATAGGGAAGTGCATGTGCAGCCCTGGCTTTGAGGAGAAGGACGGGGGATGCAGAGGTAAAAGTAGCCATTGGTGTCCTGGCAGCTTTTGTCTGTGTCAGTCTGTGCTGCTGCCAGATCTGTCTGGTGCCTGAGCACAGTTTGGACAAGTGGAATTGTCTTTTGTCAGCAATATATTTCTTTGGGTGATGGCAGCTCCCCAGTGAACCCCCCCCAGGCCTTTTCCTTGAGGGCATGGGGCTGCCTTGCAGCATGGTGCTGGTTGGGCAGACATGTCAGAGCCCTGGATGCTGTCAGGCATTTCCCACAGCTTAATCTGTAATGTTAAAATTACTCTAGAACATTAATATCCTTATTTATATGCTTTGGACACGGTTTAATAATTTGGTGGCTTTACAGCCCACATGGTTATGGTTTAAGGACAGCTGCAAAAATGGACATACCCTCTGCCTTAACAAGGCATCCCACTAACGAGCCTGGGGCTGTGACCACTTCCATTTCACTTTCAAAGGCAGCTGAGAGCCAGGTGTGGGATGCTGGCTGTCATTCTTTTCCTCAGAGTGAGTGACCCTCTGAGTGGAGAGAGTGCTGGGCTAATGCCATCCCTGGGCACCTTCTTGCCAGCTGGGACCTGGGAAAGGGGATGCATTCTTCAGTAAAACACATCTGGAAAGAACCTTTGCTTCTCGTGCCTGGTCTCCCTTTTCCCTGGATGTCTCCCTTTTCACCTCAAAAACAGACTGAGAGGTGAACAGCTAAGTAAGTCCCAGGCAGGTAGAGTTCCCCTGTGCTGGAGGCAGGTGGTGCAGAAGGGGAGTGAGCCTTTCCCATGGAATTGGATCTGCCCTTCAGGAACACCTCCAGGCTGCCTTCCTCCAGCTGGTGGGATGCCCTTCCTGGTGCTCTGGGCAGTGGCTTCTCCTTAAGAAGACCTTATTAAAGCTATCAAATTGAAATCTCAGTGCTGTTGATTGCTTCAGTGGCTGCGTGGCAGCTTGCCATGCTTTCCACATCTGTTTGGAGAGGGGATTTACATAGTGAGTCCCAGAAGGCTTTTGCTAATGTTTCAGGTTTCTCTGTGTTGAGTTTAAATAATTCATATTCTCTGAGGAAAAATATTTGAAGTAATTTAATGGACATAATTAAGTTTCTCTCCCCTCTCACAGAAAGCAGGTCATTAGTCATTCTCTGTGGAGCAGCGTCTGATGTCTGGTCAAATATCAGAAAATAGTTTTTAATGGTTGAAAGTTCTGGGTTTGTTTGCAGCCCTGCATTAGCATAGTGCTAAGTGAAAAGCTTTAAAAGATTTCTGATGAAAGCAGCCAGGGCTGTGGAAATTCTTCAGTGAGGACAAAAGCCCTTGAGCTGGAGGCAGGTGGATGCTTTGGGAGTTTGGAGGTGTTAAACCAGCCAGGTGATGGCACAACACACCTGGCTCCACCACTCTGATTCTGTGGTGGTGCCTTTTGGGGGCTCAGAGGGTACGAATCTGCTGGCCTATGAAGCTTCTTGGCCACAGTCTCTGTTGCAGTTCTGAGAGGCCTGGGTGGTGGACTGGGGGTGGTGGGGGCTTTGCTGCTGCTGGTGCCTGGCATGAGGGCCAGGGTGGCACTTGAGGGTGGTGGTGGCAGCAGGGCTGTGGTGCTGGTGACAGTGGAGGATGCAGGAGATGAACTGGTGAAGGTGTTTAGACTTGGTGGCAGAGCTGGTGTCCCCGTAACCCTGATTTAACTACTGAAAGCATCCTGTACCAAGAGAAGGTTCATGCCCTTACTCTGAAATTAGGAGAGATAAAAAAAAGTCCAAATAGGATTTAGGATTGCTAATTCTGGCTGCAGGAGAGCTGAGTCTTTCCATGTCAATCCTTCTGTCCTGAACCACTGCTCCAGAGGCACCCCAGCACTCCTGACAAGTTTGCATATTTCTGATGAATCGTTTTGGCATTTGCTGGAGTGCAGGCATCTCTGGGGTGGGGCTGCACAACTTCAGTGTCTGTTTAACATCCACTCACGAAGGAGAGGAGAGTTTGTCACTGCAAATGCACTCAGACTGCTTGTCTTGACTGATGTATCTCTGCAGCCAGATGCTGCTCTGTGCTAACTCTGACCATAAAACCCATTCCCAGAAGATGCATGGCAGGCAAGTGGGCAGTCCTGTTCTCTGTGGATGATCCCTTGCCCATCCCTGTTTTGTTTTCAGTTGGCTTCTCAGCTTTGATGTCTTTTTGCCATTAATTTTGTCAGGTGTAAGCTGTAGCCCCTTTGTGCCATTTGTTTTGTGCTGTGCAGCAGTAGCTTTTTGTAAATGAAGCCATGATGTGGGGGATCTGCCTGACATTTTCATTAAAAGTTGTCTCCTTCTGCTTCATCTTTTCTATCCAATCCCTAGTAATATCTGCAAGGAGAATTTCAACAAAGCTCAAGGTTAATATTTACCAGCCAGATTTGCTGCAAATGAGACAACTTAAACCAGACATTGAATTAATGTGATGGAGACCAGCTACCAAAAATAGCTGCCAGCTACTCTTCTTTGACAGAAACGTAAATTTGTGCCCTGGCAAAGTTTCCTCCTCAATTCCTTCTCCTCCACTTCTGACAGCACTGGCAGGAGCCAGCTCTGCACTGCTGCTGTGTCCCAGGCTCTGCTCCCCCTCACCAGCACCTGGAGCCCTGCTCAGTCTGGTCAGTGATGGCCTAATTAGTGCACTTGTCTACATGGGAATGGCATCACTGAAGACAATTTTAGTGTTGAAAGAGTTTCTAGTTCTTTGTCAGGATTTTTAAATGACCTTTTAAAGACATGAATGTTGCTGCTTTTCTGGGGAGGGAAACCTCACACAGGAGGTGGCTGCAGTGACAGCCTTGTCCACAGGTGCTGTTTGGAATGGGGAATAACAGAAATTCCCTCTCCTTGTCTGCATCACTGGGTGGATTTTTGAGCAGCATGTTGAATTTAGCCTGCTAAGGATGAGACACAAGGAAGATTTATTGTATTTCTCTTAGGGAGAAAGCAAAGGTTTAGGGTGGGAGGGGGATGTGGGGTGAGTAAGATGCTCTTCTGTCCATTGGATATGTCTCATCACAGCATTGTGTCACTGAAGTGTCCTTAGGTGGAAAAGAAATAGTTCAGTTGAAAGTCAGAGAAATTTAAAATAATAAGTTACAATACTTTGTCACTTACTGCAAAGATACCTCCTGAAGCCCGAGGTCTGCTTTTCTGTTTAAATACAAAAAAGATGGATCCAAATGTACAGCACTTGGAGCTTTTGATTTGTTTCATCTTTTATACATTAGCTTACAAATCTGTAAGTGCTCCTGGAGTGTATTTTATCTGCTGACTGATGCTGGAGGATTATGCATACGTTTATTTTTCCTCCTGGGGCCCTGTAAGTTGCACAAAGCACCAGGTTTTGCTTTCATCACAGATGCAGCCACAGGCATCCCACAGTCAGGCCCTGTGGAGGGAATTCCACAGGAATTCTGGAGCTGGGCACATTGCAGGGGGTTGTGAGGTGGGATCAGCCAGGTGGTGGATGCTGCTGCCCACCAGGCACGCACATGGAACGCCTGTGTACAGCCAGCACTCTTTTCAGTTGCTCTGGAGTAATGACCAGGCTTGGAGATATTCATCACTTGGGATTGCATTGTTCCATTGCTGGTTCACAGTGTGTCTGAAATAATTACAGCTATTGAAGTCATGACAGATTCAGGCACAAATCGCTCCGTGACCTTTAATTTCAGAGCAAACTACTCTGACAATTATAAGCATCACAAGTTGTTTGCAGAATTCCTGTGAGGTTAAGGTTATGGATATCTGGCTGCAAGATGAACGTGTTGGATGGGCTGTTGAAATACAGAGGGGATGAGTGTTGCCCACAGCTGAGGGGGTTTGTGTGAGCTGAAGAGCTCTGCAGGGTGCTGGAGAGGCTGGTCAGCCAGTCCTTCACCAGGAGCCGTGGGGTGGATCCATTAGGGAGCTGAGACAGACAACAGTGAATTGCAGTTGGCTCAGTGGATGTGCCTGCTTCAGTGTGTCCTTGAGGAACATTCTGGCATAAATAGCAATGAGGTTCTGTCAGTCCTGGCTTGATTCATCAAATGCACGCTGTTAGATATTTCAAGACTGTCTTTCTTCTGGACTAAATCAGTAAATTTAATTTTGACTGTTAAGAGCTCAGTGTTGGGGATGCATGAAGATCTTGCCCTTGGACGCAGGTTTTTGTCTTAGTACTTCACAAATTATTTAACAAGGTCATGAATTACAGAGTAGCATTGTCTAGAGGTGTTGGAATTGCTGGCAATGTGTTGGATCATAGGCTGCTTGTTGAAAACCAGTTATTAAAAACCTCCTAACTGTGTGGAAGGCAAGGTGCTTTTGGATTCTCTGGGGTGGTGCAGCCCAAAGTTCCCATCCTGGCAGCCATGGAACCGAGGTGAGAGGAGCCTGACTCAGTGCTTGCATTGATTGCTCCTCATGCTGACTTTGTCCCTCTCACACTGGCACAGGGATTGGACACGACTGCTGTCCCTTCTCTCTGCCTGCAGTATTGATCACAGCTGGGGCGCTGAGACAAGGTGAGCTCTCAAACTCAGCGTGGAGGGGGCAGGAGCCTCTCTGCTGCCCAAGGACGTTTGTGGGCAAGGCCCTTTGGCCACCTCAGCACAGCACTGAAATTCCATTCTGTCAGTGATTTGCACAGGGTGCCCTGTCTGGTTTGGGCAGTGTATCCATGGGCACTGGCTGGCAGCTTCTGTCCCTCCCTGGGGCTGCTGCCCCCTCCTTGCACTGCTCTGCCCTAAGGCACCTTGCCTCTGAAGCACTGAAATGAAGTGTTTGGAGCATAACAAACAATGGCTTGCTCAGCTTGATAATGGGATTTAGATAGATGGAGTACAGCTGTGCCAGCCTGGTCCAGTGAGGGGTCAAGCAGGAGCAACAGCTGCAAAAGATGTGTTGTGAGCAACTTGGATGACAGTGGTGAGGCTGCAGGTTTGAGTGTTGCTCAGGGAGGGCTGGATGCAAATCTGAGAGCTGGAGGGGCCCAGTGCTCCCAGGCTGCCCTTTGCTGGGAGGGATTGTCAGGCTGCAGGGTGCCTGAACCCGTGGTGCTCTCCTGGTCCTTGCTGTGGCACCCCCTGTGCTGGCTGCCTGTTTCCCCTGCTGTGGCTTTCCTAAAGAGCATTTTTACGAATGTCGGCTTCAAAAGAGAAAATTAACACACGTTAAAGCAGATGAACTTTGTCAAATACAATTCCATGACCAAAACTGGAAAGGAGTTGATTTTGGAAGACAACTAAGTTGTAGTGCTAATTATAAATGCCTGTATAGGCATTTTTGAGTGAGGCTGCAGCTGTTATTAATTCATGCTGGCACACACGGCACTGCTGCTGGTAGGACTTCACTGTGAAGGGAAACTGAAAGCTGTCTTGTGCCACTGGAGTAGGAAACCATACATTTTCAAGGTCTGCATCCTCAATTGCCACTGCTTTCCCTATGGCAGAGGCTGGGAATGAGAGAGGATATTTGTCTCTCTCAACAGAGACACCAGCTCCTGTCTGAGGAGCTGTGTCAGATGAGGTGGTAAGAGATCCCTTTCCCTTGGTTACTTCATGCTGGGGAATCAGCCAACCTGCTGCACAAATCAGTGTGGCTGGTTCTGCTGCTGGTTTGGCAGTGTGCAGACAGTGTTGAACTGAGGGGGGGAACGTGCTCTCTCTGTCAGTGACTTGGATCAGGCCTGCTTGAGGAGCCTCTGTGGTCAGCAGAGGTGAAGCTGGACAGAGGCATTCAGTCGTCATCGTCTCATCTGACCCACCTGGCTGCTTCTCTTTGGCTCTGGGACAATGAATTATTGAATATTATTGTTTAATAATTGAGTTGTGGTAGCACCAGAGGACAAGGAACAGGATAGAAAGCAGTGTACAAAAAAGAGAATTTCATTCTATAAATTGATGACCTGAACTCCCCGAGAGCTGTCACATAACCACTGCAGAAATAAGCACTGTGAAATGACAGGGACACCTAAACCAGCTGGAGACCAAGAAAAACACTCGTAGGATGAGGTGGAAGATGGTGGGAGTTTCTCTGGAAAAAGAAACAGAGACACACATATGATGCATCACATGTGCTGGGCACTTTTGTTCTTCTCAAGGGCAAGTTTTGGACAGCCAAGGAAAAAAAATTAGCAAGTAAAGCCCATGGCTCCTTGTGGCACACACTCACATGGGGTTGTGGTGCCTGCTCCTGGGACATGCAAATTGGGGCATTTTGTGCCAGTATTAGTGACAGGCACATCTGTAAACTTAATTCTGGCTGTTAGAACGCAGGGTGGACTAGTCTGAAAGCCACTTCTAATTGGAAATGTTCGGTTTCCTACAATGAGATGTCAGATCTGTGTGACAGGCACATCTGAGGGATGGGGGCTCTGGGCTTAGTGCTTGAATCCCTTCATGTTAGTAAACAGGATTGATTTTCCTGTCCTGTCTGATGCAGGGATATTTCTGCCCTGTATGGTGGTCAGTGCTGCCTAACTAAAGGAAAAAGCAAACTCTGTCTCATAGAGACTTTGTCTCATAGACATAGATGAATATACTACTAGTTGTGATTTGGTTTCTCAACTCTAAAGAGGGAACTGGAAATTTTGGGAGTAATTTTAACATTTGCTATTTTTTCCTGGTTTATCTAGCACTCTGGATAGGGAGTGACATTTACAATGAAGGTCAGTGCAGAGCTACAAAACCCAAATGTCTCTCCTGGGTAAAACCAAGGGACATCTCTCTTGGTGCCAGGATCATGCAGGTGCTCAGGTAAAGCAGCTCAGAGGGTGGTGTCTGCTAGCCAGTGGCAGCAAAGGAGGTGTAAAGAAACAGGGAAATGCAGTCATCAGGCATGTCCCCATCGGTCCTGTGCTGCTCTCCCCTTAACACCCTCTCTCTCTTTCAGCTTGCCTTCCGGGGTTTTACAAGCTCTCCCTCCGTCTCCCTCTCTGTTCTCCATGCCCTGAGCACAGCTTCACACATGAGGAAGCCTCCACGTTCTGTTTGTGCCAGACCAATTACTCCAGGTCTCCTTCAGACCCACCATCTGCCTCCTGCACACGTACGTCTCGCTGGAGCGGCAGCGTCCAGGCGCTCTGTCTGTCCTGCAGCAGAGCCAGGGCTGTCCCAGGCTGCCCCTGCCTGCTCTGTGTGCTCACCTCAGGGTCCTGTGTGCACTGGGGGGGTGCTGCAGTGGGGAGGGGATGGAGGAGCTGTCCCTACAACCCAGAGCTCGCAGGCTGATGAGGCAGATGCGCAGTCAGGCTCGCAGACTCCCTGCTAAAACCGGGGCACAGTCATTTAGGCGTTATAGATCACAGGTTTTAATTAAATGGCTTCTAGTTAATTGGACTGGACTCCAGCTGCTCTGGTGGTGGATGCTGTCCAGCTGCCAGCACAGCCATGAGGAGCCCTCTGTCTCTGCTGAGCTGGGCAGAGTCTGACTGGGAGCAGGCTCTGGGACCCCGGTGGTGCTCAAGAAGTGCCAGATCCAGCCAGGTGCTTCTCATGCACTCTGTGAGCTTGTGGTGCACACACATCCCTCCAGGTAGGATCCTCTGTCCCACTGTGTTGCACACACCAATGCCTCCATGTCCCCTCGTGCCACCCCTGGCTGTGGCTGTCCAGGACTGTGGCTAGAGGACATGAAATAGAAGTGTGGACTCATGAACACACTGCGAGTTTTTTTTTTCTCAGAGATGAGACAGAAAGCCTTTATTTTGGGATTTGCAACACTTTATATAAGGTGTTCCACCCAGGTTGGCATGATTGGCCAAAGGAACCACCTCTCTGGTCCCACTGGTAGAACAAGAGAAAAACCCATTCAGAAAACCTGTGTGACATCGTTTGGAGAACCAAAACCTATTTACAAAAACCACTCCTTGAAAGACAAGTTCCCAAAAGATTTTCCCTTGGCAACAGACAGACTGAAAAACCCTCTCAGCCTCAAAAAAAAAAAAAAATCACACCCACACAAACCCACACTCATCCTCTACACCCAATACCCACAACAACCTTTACAACACCTACTCACAGACCCTCTTTCACTTCCAGGTCCACCTTCTGCTCCGAGAAACCTGGTGTACAGCCTGAGGCAATCATCCCTGCTGCTGGAGTGGAGTGCCCCGGCCGATGCTGGCGGCCGCAGCGACCTGACCTACAGCCTGTGGTGCGGCCGCTGCCCCGCGGCGCGCCCGGGCCGCTGCGAGCAGTGCGGCAGCGCCGTGGGCTTCGTGCCGCAGCAGACGGGGCTGGTGGAGCGCAGCGTGACGCTGCTGAACCTGCTGCCCCACGCCACCTACACCATCCGTGTGGCTGCCCTCAACGGGGTGTCGGCCGTGAGCCCTCTGGCCGGCCAGCAGTACGCGGAGGTCAATGTGTCCACCGAACGCGCAGGTACGGGCTGGGCTCGCTGCCGCGGTGCGCGGCGCACGAAGGATTCGGGGGTGTTGGTTTGGGCTCTGAGGTTGTTGCCTTCTGATTTAAAGGCAAGGCGACCTGGTTCAGAGAACAGCACGGCGACTCGGCCTCGCCCGAGCCACTCGGTCCAAAGACACGCAGCACCAACGTGGTGGATGGTCAAATGGCGTTTATTACTTTATCTCGTGGCACTAAATAGTCAAGGGGGCTTCGCTACGTCAAAGGGGGGTGGTAAAGCCAGGTAGTTAGTGAGGATGGAAAACTACTGGGGTTAGGAGGGGTTAGATGCCATTGGGGGTGATTGCATATCTCAGGTGAGGGGGGAAGGGGTCCTACCGCTTTCCGTCACATCCCGAGATCTTCCGCTGTCGCCTGTCCCTTATCTACCACAGAGGTAGAGGGAAGCGTTTATTTTGAGCGTTTCGGGTGTTTTTGTTAAGTGTTCTGGTGTAGGTTTGTCAGGAGCCGCTTCTTTGGTTGTGTTGGTGGGATAAGAGAGGAAAAGGCGTTCCCGTTCCTGGGAATTTGATTCTGTTTGCAAAAAATAGTCCTTGAAGGAGGATGTTCCCAAGAATTTTCACTTGGGAGCATTCTCAGCCACTGACAGGCTTTCAGTTTCCTCTAGACCAGAAAATCATGTCCACAGTCTTGGTCTGCTGGGGCAGCTCTGGGGTTGTAGGGGTCTGCTTTGCAGCCAGGTTTTTGGTGGCTTTTGCTGCTGGGAGGACACAGAGTCCATGGGTGGTGTGGTCACTGTCGTTGGCTCCGTGTGCCTGTGCCTGGAGGTGCCCCATTTCTGCTGGGTTTGTGACAGTGGCACTTAGGTGTGGCAGAGGGGCAGATGAAGACTGGCCCATGGCACTCTCAGAGAGCTCCAGTTGATGCCACTGGGAGGCAAGGAGTGAGCGTGGTGACAGCCTGGGCTGTGAAGAGATAAGTGTGCTCTGTTACCTCGCTGCAGTTTGAATTTATAAATCATAAAAAAAAAAAAGCCTTTGATGAAGCAACATTTTCAGCCCATTCATCAAGAAGCCCTCCTTAAAACAGGTAATTCAAATGCTGGCTATCCTTCAGAAACAAAAAAATTGATTTCCTCTCTCTATCCTGTGCTGGTCTGTGACACAGTTCTTACTGTATTTGTCCTCTTCAATTTCCAGTTTGGCTTTTCTGTTCCCTCAGGTAAGGGAAGTGAGTGCCCATGCCTGTGGACAGGTCCCTGACCAGAGGGGTTGGCTGAGGAGTCCCTCCTCAGCCAGGGTCTGTGCCAAAGGACAGTCAGGTCCCTCCTCTGCTGTTGGCTCTGCTGAAGGACAGTCAGCTCTGCCTTGTTGTGTCCTTGTCCATTCCTCTGCGGTTGCATTATTAATTCGCATGAAAACCCTTTCCCAAGCCACACTTAATGGAGACAGATGATCCTCAGGTACCTCTTGGCAGGAATTGGCCAACAATTTCATCTGAAGAGATTAAACTTTGATCTTGTTATGAATAATTTTCCCACCGCTTGATCAAATGTTTTTTGTGCAGGTTGTTGCTTTCTCTTCCCTCATACCCTAATCCCCGTGGCTCCTTTGGGGGATGCTGTGCTGCAGACTGCTCCTCAGCAGAGGTGTCATTCCTCATTAGGATCTTTGCTGTTCAAGGGTGGATTTAGCTCTGGGAAGATCTGTCTCCTGAGCTCAGGCCAGGGGGACAGAGAGCAGGCTGGGGTGTGGTGAGCTCAGAGAGGTGTGATAACAACCATTCCTCCAGTCTGGTGCAGACAGAGGGAGCGGTGCTCTGGAGCTCCCACCTGGCCTGGGCTCCCAGGTCTGAGCTGGGACAAGAGGCCAGGTGTGGGCACAGAGTTTTCTTAGGGAGTACAGCAGCAAGTCAGTGATGCCAGCCCATGCCTTGGCTGCTAAGAACAGCTTTTCCCCTGGGGAAGGGGGAAATCTCAGCCCCTTAATACTGTGTACTCCTGAGGGACCTGAAATGCACATAAAGAATGTGGATAATTAATCCTGTAATCTGTTCAAAATCAATGTCTCTTGTTGAGCTGTCAAGTCTCCAGGTGCAGATGATGGCTCAGAATTACCCAAGCAGCTGAGGCTGGGAAGTTTCCTGGAACACTGACAGTTTTTATTGCTGAAGGTGCCCCCTCCCAGGCAGGGCCAGGCTGGGGCTGCCCTGTCAGCAGTGCCCTGGCTCCTGCCTTTGCACCATTGGCAAGGGGTGCCAGTGATGGTTAACCCATGTCAGCAAGGAAGGGGAGAAGGTGGGGAGAAGGTGGGGAGAAGGTGGGGAGAAGGTGGTCTCCTGGGGGAGCGGGTGCCTGCACAGCTGAGTGTCTGTGAGACCCCACTGCAAGGAGGGGATCCTGCGTGGGCAAGACACGGAGCCACAGCTGGCAGGGACAGCGTGGGGAGCTTCTCCTCAGAGCACATAATCTCTTGGAGTCCTGACTCTGCAGCCCCTTGTCACTAGAGCCCACCAAAGAAGTGCTGGATGGGGCCAGGGGTCAGGAGGAAGGAGACTCCAGGGATGCCTGGGCAGTGGTGACTTCTGTGGTGGCTGTCATGCTGTGGTCTTGGAAGTTGTTTGCAGCAGCAAGGGAGCTCTGTCTGCTGATAAGCAGGTTCAGAGGCAGAATTAAACAAGAAACAAGACCCTATTTAGCTGTCAGATCCTGCTCCTCTAATCCAGCTCTGAGTACAGCTCTGTGCTGTCCTTCCCCTCCAGCAGTCATCAGAGGGAATTGTCCGTCGTTCCTTGTAATTGCAGCGAAAAGAAGAGATGCAATTTAGTCTGCAGGTGACAAAATTAATACTGTGTTTTTTCTAATCTGTCCCCAGCATGGGACTAAATAAAAGTGTTTGAGGAGTGAGTGGAACTGTTCATGTGCAGGAGTGGAGCTGCATTAGCCATGTAAATGTGCACTCCAGGACCATGTCATTTGTATTCCCAGCAGGAATACAAGGCTCCTGACTTAAAGAGCTTTTAAATCTGCTGCTGATTAATAATGCAACCAGTGCCAGAATGCATCCTCCTTCCTGAGGCTGGAGAAGGAGTTTGAGCTGGATTTGGTCCTCCAAAGTAGATTTGCCTGTGTATGCCCAGGGCTGGTTCAGTCACCATGGGGCAGTGGGGCTGCAGGATGAGGCAACTCTGGGGCAAATGTCTGAGCTCCTGGGGTCTTTGCCCTGAACAGGCTGCCTGATGACTGGTGAGGCAGCTTCTCTGCTTTGGAATGTAGATCTCTGAGGCAGGAGCTGCCTGGGATGGTGGCCAGGGCATGTTCTGTGTTGGGATGAGAGGGAGGGGAGAGCTGGCTCCATCTGGCACAAGCAGGGCAGCGTGCAGGGGCACTGGTGTTCCTTGCCACGTGCAGCTGCTGGATGCAGTGAATTGTTCTGGGGAGGGACACAGTGCCATGTGTAGTTTTATGCCTGCTCTGCTGCTACACTGGTTAATCAAGAGGATAAAACCCACGTACAGGGGAATGGAGTTTATAAAATCAGGCCGAGTGGTGAATAATTTAATGTTTGCTTTTTCAAATAGAGGCAATGATAGGAGAGCTTAAAATATTGATGGGAAACACATTTTTTTTTCACAGTGTGAAATGCTTTATAGTCTGTGTGATTTTCTTTAATGTTTTTTAAACATGTTTGAGGCTGGCATCTGCTTTTCTGTCATGTACCATGGGCTCTGCTCAAAAGCACATCCGTGAGCGAGTAGGATTTTTCCTGATGACTTTGTTGACAGTCAGGACCACACATTCAGGTCTCTCCAGGACTTTTCCTGGATTCAGAGATACAGGAGGGCATCTGTGTGATATTTTATTGATGGGAATACACAGTAAGGAGCACTTAGCTTATTTTACACAGGAGCAGGACCCAAGGCAAGAGTTGGGGGATAATGTTTGACTGTGTCTCACACCGTGGGATGGGTCACAGCAGAGGAAGCTGTGTGTGGGCAATGGGAGCTGCATTGGAGCCCCTTTGACTTCTCTCACGCTCTCATAGCAAGGGATTTGGAATCAAGGAGCAAATCACCATGAATAAAACATCATGAGGGCTTTTTATTTCAGCAGAGATTAATAAGCTAAGTAATAAATCACAAAATTTCACAGATACTTAAGTTTATTTTCTAGGGACTTGTCCCTCTCCATAGGAGTCTTGGTGGGACAGATATGGGTCCAGCAAATGTCCTGATTTGAAGTGAAGTAGGGCAAGCAGGGAACAGTCAATGTCCCTGTGCAGCTTTGCTGTGCCTGAGAGCTCTGAGCTGCTGCCTGCATAGGCTGGAGACTTGTTTGGAGCCAAACCTGGTTAAAATGGGAATATTGGCAAGTATATCTTGCAGTGGATGAACTAAATGGATGCACTCATGTCAAGGAGGGAGTTTGTGCTGACCAGAAATACACAGACTGCTCTCAGGGCAGGGCTCATACTCCTAGCAGTCCAATACCAAGGGGCAGAGCTGGTGTGAGGTGGCTCAGGAGGCCTTGGTAAGTTCCAGCAGCCCTCCTGGTCAAGGATGCCTGGAAGAGCTGGAACAGAGGCCAGATGGTGCTAAGGAGAATAAAGGATATTTATTGAGACCTTAAAAGGCCACACTTGGACAGCACCAGTGTTACAAATCAGGCTCTGTCTGGATGGCTCTAAAATGGAGGCAAAGAGAGCAAGGGGCAGTCCCAAGATCTCTCATTTTTATGTTTGGGTCCATTTGCACTCAGGAGTCCCACTTGCCCGCCCTCCTTCCACATTGTTTTCACTTTGAGCCTGAAGTTTGGAAAAAATGTCCTTGAGTCCCAGTTGGAGAAGGATTGCTGTATCTTCATCACCTTGTAAAAGGATCTTAGTAACTCTGAACAAAAGCCACATACCAGTCCAGAACAGAAAACCCAAAAGCCCAAGGCATCATCAAAGACTATGTTTTGGCTTTCCCAGACATCCTTAGCAGGGGTTCAGAGCCCAGGACACAAGCCCATCCTCAGACCCCTCAGCAGCACTAAGGCTGGAGGGTGCTGTTAGGATTTTTAGGATTTTTGCCTCTTTTCCATTGGAGAGTTCCAGGCTGGCCATGGATTACAGAGCTGTTGTGTTTTACTGCTGTCTTCTGCTGGATGGCCACCAGCTCAGAGCTGTTCCAGTCCTGATTCAGAAAGAGGGGTCTGCAGCAGCCACACACTCTACAGCTGTTTAAGTTAAAGGTTTTAGTGCAGCAGCACCTCAGTCACTGCTCATTTCCTCTCTGCATTTTCAGTGCCAGCTCCCGTCACTGACATCCGCACGGATAAAGTGGAGCAGAAGAGCATCTCCTTGTCCTGGCAGGAGCCAGCCTTCCTGACTGCCAACAGCACCGAGTATGAGGTCAAGTACTTTGAGAAGGTAGGCTCTGGGCACTGGCAGGGGCTCAGCTGACTCCAGTCCTTCCCTTGCTCCCCTGAGGAGCACAGAGCCAGGTGCTGTTTGTGCCTGTCACCTATCCACCAGCTAGGCAGGGTCTGAGATACCACAGTGGGTTCCTGTACCCTGGAGGAGGTGGTCTCTGCATTCCCAGCCTGCTCTCTAGGACAGTGTTGGATCTTGTGGTCTGCATTGGTTTAGGACTGAGAGCCACAAACCTGTGTGGTGAGCTCTGAGTGGCCCTTCTACATGGGAGGGGACCCAGCAAATATTTTTATGACTATTTCTTGATTTTGAAAATTGCTGCTGTTTGACAGGTGCAGTAGGTCGGGAATTTTTGGAGAAATACCAGTGGGCAGAGCAGGGACAAGGCTCTAAATCAGAAGAAATGCAGTTTATGACACAGTTCTGCAAATTACCTTATCTGCGTGTGCTCAGGCTCATTATGGAGCTGATGGCATGTCAGGCACACTGTGCAGGTGACATGTCAGCGTTCTGTATTTAGAAACAAGCTACCGTGAAGCTGATTCATATTAATGTGATTTTCAGCATCTGATAGATTTGAGAAGAGGGATCTGCGGGGGAGGGCAAATGCTGCAGCCCAGGACGTTAGCTCCTGTGCAAATGGGCTGCAGCAACATGATACCTGGGGTATGAAATGAGGAACCTTCCTCCTTGGGTAGAGAATTTAAATTCAGTTTAGCAGTTATTCACTGGAATGAGGCTCTTGATGCTGACATGAATATCAGCTTACTTCCTAATCTTTGCTTTTAAAGCTTTTGTTTTAACTGTGAAGATTCAAAAGGGAAAACATCTCGAATGGAAACACATTTGGTAGTGATGCGAGCAGTGCAGCGAGTGGCTGCTGCCTGTGCAGGGCTGTGGGGCTGGGACCCTGCAGGGCTGTGGGGCTGAGACCCTGCAGGGCTGTGGGGCTGAGACCCTGCAGGGCTGTGGAGCTGGGGCCCTGCAGGGCTGTGGGGCTGGGACCCTGCAGGGCTGTGGGGCTGGGACCCTGCAGGGCTGTGGGGCTGGGACCCTGCCTGTGCTGGAATGTGGGGCTGGGACCCTGCAGAACTGTAGGGCTGGGACCCTGCAGAACTGTGGGGCTGGGACCCTGCAGGGCTGTGGGCTGGGATCCTGCAGAACTGTAGGGCTGGGACCCTGCAGAACTGTGGGGCTGGGACCCTGCAGGGCTGTGGGGCTGGGGTGCCCCTCGGGGCTCCACCTGCCATTTCCCAATCCACACAGATTTGCTCCAGGACTCAGTGGCTGGGAAGGGCTGGCTGGTGCCACAGCTGAGCCTGGCACAGGGGGAAGTTGCTGTGCAGGGTGGCACAGCTGCTCCCCACCACCCCATCTCCTGCCTTCGTGTGTTCATAGCATCATCTGGCCCCACCTGCCATTTCCCGAGACTTTTCCCATATAATTTCTGTTTATAAGACATCCAGTGAATGTATTGTTTCTTCTGGAGGCTGGTTTTTTGACCAGGCTGTCCTGACAGAACCCAGAGCTGAGGACAGACTGTGCCATGACAGCTCCGTGGCGCAGCTGCCAGTCCAGCTCCATCTCAGGTATCTCATTATTTCACAGGATCAGAGAGATCAAAGTTACTCAACTGTGAAAACCACATCAACAGCCGTGACAGTCAATAACCTGAAGCCTGGTACCCTCTATATTTTCCAAATCCGAGCATCTTCCTCCCCAGACTACGGGAACTACAACCCTGGCATTGAAGTGGAGACACTGGCAGAGTGTAAGTGCAGCAGCGCTCGTGTCCCTGCCAGGGCTCTGAGCTGAGCCCTGGGGATGCTGTGCTCACAGCTCGTGCCCCAGCTGCTCCTGGTTTCATGGAGCAGCACCTGCTCCTCTGGTTCTGCTTCTCCAGGTCTAAGGGAAGGACCCACTCTGTCCCACTGCTGTCCAGGAATTTGCTTCTCCTTGAATTTTCCCATTAGCTTTTGATGAGGTTGGTCCTGCTGCCTGTCCTGTCTCTTCTCAGTGAAGAGTCAATGAGGGCAGTTTCTCTCTGGCTTCTCTTTCTCATGAGGAGGCTGGGACAGTCTCTGCTCTTTGGCTGAGATTGCCCAGAAACGTGTTTAGCTCATGACTGCTCCCTGTCTCACGCTGCTGTCCTGGCTCAGGAGGCACTTGGCTTGTCTGTTCCTGGGCTGGCTCAGGGCAGCCAGCATCAGTGTTATCTGCTGAGACTTCTTTTAGATTCCCATTCATAACTGCAGTCCAAAAGCTTCTTATTTCACTAAAAGAGGGCTGGAGGGATGTTGGGCTTCAGCACAATCCCCCACGCTGGCTGGAAGTGGAAGGCTGAGCTGGCTGGCTCAGAACAGCTCCCACAGATTGTGTTTAACAGGGCTTTAAATTGCCTTCATTTGCCACACAGAAGACATTTCAGAATTAATTGTAGCCAATAAAAATTTTATAGAGAATGTAGCTTTCTAATACCCTTGTTTGCAAAAGCAGGAGGAAAAGGGATTAATGTGATGAAAGAAAACTATTTGTAAGGCCATAAATTTTGATATGTTCCTCTGATAAACAGGATTCTTCCTCAGCTCTCATTAACAAAACCAGGAGCTGGTGTAGCAGTGCTGGGTTGTTCTGTCTGTGCTGCCTGCATCACTGTTGGACTGATCCCACCAGCTCAGGCTCTTAAAGCTGAGCCAGAACATGAATTGTGAGGATGGTAAAGAGCAGCCAGGTGGTTACTGCCACAGCTCTTCTGGAGGACATGGGAGCAGTGACCAGGGCAGCTCCTCTCCTCAAACCTGCCCCAGAGCACGTTGGTGACCAGCTCTGCTTCCTCCCACAGTGACAGTGGCCTCCAGTGAGCAGAACCCCGTCCTCATCATCGCAGTGGTGGCTGTCGTGGGGCTGACAGTGCTGGTGTCCGTGGTGGCTGGCCTGATGGTCTGGAGGAGGTGAGAAGGGCCAGGCATGGTCCAGGGGGGTTTGAGCTGGGGTTAGAGGCTACTGCCCAGGTGCTGGTGTGCATCTTCATTCTCTCTGCAGGCAGTGTGGGTACAGCAAGGCCAGCCAGGACGGGGATGAGGAGCTGTACTTCCACTGTAAGTGGTGCCGTGGCTGGTGTGACTGTGGGGGATCCCCAGATTTATCACTGTTAATAACCCACCAAAGCAGCCCTGAGCCCTCACTTTTGAAGTGTTGTCATCCTGTGTTATCCCAGAGCAGGGGCTGGCACAGCAAGGCTCTCCTAGGACTGGGATTTGACAGCTCCGTGTGCCAGTGCCTGTCCTTCCTGCGTGAGGGTCACTGCGTGCCAGAGGAAATGGGGTTACTTGCAGCTTACATGGGGTGTATAAATTATCCTGTCAGCATTTCATGAACATGAGCACACAGCCTTGTTTTCTGGGGCTGCTCTGGATTATCGAGCAGCAATAATTTTACAGACAACAGTTGTCAGAGGGAATTCAGATGTGGGGACTGATGAGTTTATTTGATTCCTGGCACATGCCCATGGAGTGCACACATATTTTTCTGATCCCCAAAGCACCTTGGAAGCACATGAGCCTGCCTTGACCATTTCACTTCACTTTGGAGGGTGACAGCTTCACTGGAGCACAGGGGCTGCTCTTCTTTACACAGGGATTGTGGCATTGGAGCAGAGCAGTTGGATTCACTCAATCCTAAAAAAATCATCTTAAAAACCTTAGAACTGAGTCTTTTGATTTGATTATAGAAAGGTGGCACATTGGTTCTGCCCAGAGACCGGGGGATGGATAAGCTGGGGTAGCATTTCCCAGGATGGGTGGATGGAAGTTCTGCTGAGCCCTTCTCACCTGCCCTTTCTGCCTTTCCTGCAGTTAAAATCCCGACCAGGAGGACATACATTGACCCCAGCACCTGTGAAGACCCCATGCAGGCTGTGCACCTCTTTGCCAAGGAACTGGATAATGCCAGCATCAAAATTGAGAGGATTATCAGGACAGGTGAGTTCCACAGGGTGGTTGGTGGCTGTGCCCTGGGCTGTGCTGGTGTGCTCCCCTTTCACTGGGCCATGGCAGTGCCAGAACATTGCTCCAGTCTTGGGGGTACCTGCCTGCAGCAGAGGGTGGCAGTGGGTGAGGATTTTATCCAGCAGCTTTGTTCCACGTTCCTGGTGTTTTCCTGAGGCACTGAGCACAGCCAAGGAAATGCCACGCAGACCAGAAAGCATCAGCAATTATCTGCATCTGGGCAGTTTGACAGCAGCATGAAAACTATTTATAAACACGTGAACCTAATGATTTATTGATTTTCATCAACTTCACTGCCTAAAACTTAAAAGCAAATTAAAATCCCCTGACTGGACCTTAGAGCCTTAATGGCTACTGTGTGCCAGAATGTGGGAAACGTGATCATTCTTTGTCGTTTCTTTTCCTAAAGATAAATTCAGCTGTAGCAGCAGCAGAGGTGGAGGAAGGGAGGAGGGAAGGGCTTTGCCTGCAGCTGAAGGACAGTGTTGAAGGGGAGAGGACACTGAGGAGGGGACGAGGTTGCCTCTGAACTGCAGTGTGGAGCAGCTCAGAGGAGCCCCATGTCCCTTTCATGAACAAACTGGTATTTGAAAAATCAAGAAAGAAATTAGTAAGGAAGACATTTAAATCTAAGGAATTTGGGAGTGTATTTGTCTCACTGCTAACCTAACAAGAACCTAATTTTCAAATCAATAAAGCTGCTCGTGGCTACATGCTTTTTGCTGTAAAGCCAATATTGTTTTTTTACATTGGGAATTCCTTAGCTCCTGCTGTGGAGCGCATGGCTGTGCAGTGGGATATTCTTCCTTAAGGATTGCAGGAACCCTCCAGCCCTGCTGCATCCAGCTCTGTGGGAAGCAGACCAGGAGGCAGAACTAGCCAGGCCTGGAGCACGACCTCAGTGACAGAGAGTTAATTCTCCTCTCTTGGGATAAAACACAACATGCACTGGAGCAGAGCAGGGACAGAGCAGCTGAGAGGCTCTGGAGACGGCTGCGGGCAGCGCACAGGAGTGGCACGGTGCTCAGCACGGCCTGGTGTGAGTGGCAGCAGTCCTGCCATGGGTCTGTTTAACCCATTTCTCTGCTGTGCAGGAGAGTTTGGGGAGATGTGCCGGGGGTGCCTGAAGCTGCCCAGCAAGCGTGAGCTGCCTGTGGCCATCCAGACACTGAGGGCGGGCTGCTCGGAGAAGCAGCAGCGCTCCTTCCTGGCTGAGGCCTGCACCATGGGCCAGTTTGACCACTCCAATGTCATCCGCCTGGAGGGGGTCATCACCAGAGGTATGTGGGTCCCAGGAGGCTCCTGTGCAGGAATGGGCTTGAACTGCTGCACTGGAGAGGTAACTTGGTGCTAGAGGTGCAGCTGGAGAGCACAAAGGAGACGCAGCGCTCAGTGTCTCGTCAAGACACAAAAAAAGAAGTATCTTTATTCTGACCTCGCTAATTATATACATTCTGAACAATGACTAGGGATTGGAGAAAAAGGTGACTTCCTCTCCAGTTCCACTGGTCAAGGGGAAAGTCCAAGTGACATCCTCAGAGAGGAATGCAACCTTTGTTTAGGTTGCAGTTCGTGGGAACATGCACTGCAAATATGAAAACATGAGAGAACCCGAAGAACTTCAGGGACTCCAAAGAACATCAGAGAAAATCAGAAGGCTTGTAATTTTCAGGGCGACACTAGAGGTGCAGCTGGCTACCTGGAGAGCAGCTGTTCCCACATGCTTCAACTGGGTTTGCAGTCTGGTGATTAATACAAAAACTTCCAGCTAGATTAATAAATGCAGGTAGTGGGACTGGCTTAGCAGCCAAGCACATGTGCTCTTAATAAAAGTAAATTGAAGCGAGATTCTGTCAGTAAAACAGATGAGACTGACTGCTCCAGCTTTCCCCATGAGTGTGTGTGGAACCAGGCTATGGATTGTTAAATGGATATTCATGTAAATCCAAAGAAACCAGAGTATGTGAGCTGATTCTAACCAGGCTTTTTATTAGGAAAGGAAGTATTCTGGCTGAGCTGATTGCTTTTGCTTTCACTGGGCTATGCTGTCCTTTGTGATGTGCTTCAGGGTCCTGATGAAAGGAACTTCTCATACTGGAATCTATTCCTGGCTGGGAATGACAGAGAAGCTTTGGACCTAGTGCTCATTACAAGCTGGCTGAGATAATGTCCTTATCTCTCCCAAAAGCCAGGCAGTGCAGGGGTTGGCACCTGGATTTTTAACCCCTCCAGAGTCAGAACTGCCTGGGTGATGGTGGCACTCACTGTGCTGCTTGTCTGTCTGCAGGGAGCACCATGATGATAGTGATGGAGTACATGGGGAACGGCCTGCTAGACTCCTTTCTCAGAGTGAGTACTGGGGTGTGTGCCCAGCTTGGACACTCCTGGCCATGTTCCCATCGCTTTTCCTGCTCTGCTTTCACAGAAACATGAGGGGCAGTTCACAGGCACCCAGCTCATCTGCATGCTGCAGGGCATCGCCTCTGGCATGGTGTACTTGGCAGAGATGGGCTATGTACACAAAAGCCTGGCTGCCCACAAGGTCCTCGTGAGCAGCAGCCTGGCATGCAAGATCACAGGGTTCAGACGGCCACAGGAAGACAAGATGGAAACCATCTTCTCCACCATGGTGAGCTGCATTTCCACATTCTGTTGTCAACAGTTTTCCTAGGCTCCTATTTCCTTCTTCAAGTATGAACAAGGATTCTGCACTTTGAACTTCTTTCTCAGGTACAAATCCAATGTGTTTGGTCAGGGCCTGGCACCATGCCTGCTCCAGCCACAACCCCTCTGCACAAATCAGGGCAGAGTGACTTGTGTTTGTACAGCTGTGAGGTGATTTTTGTTAAATATTGATGTACAAAATGCCATCAGCTCTTCCTGGGGACATTCTCCTCTGCCATTAATATTTCAGGACTTACACTCCCATGTAGCATACAGTTGCAGTGACATTTTAAACAAATTGAGGGAGAAGTTTTCTCTTAGTACTAAACATGCTCATGGCACACCAGTGTCCACCCTGTGATGCCAGGCAGGGCATGATGAACAGTGAGTGGCTGCCCAGGAATTGCCAGCCTTGGCCACATCCTGCTGGGCAAGTAAATCATTCCTGCCCTTCTACCTGTGCAGCGTGGGAAGAGCCTGGTGCTGTGGTCAGCCCCTGAGGCCGTCCAGCATCACCACTTCAGCCCTGCCAGCGACGTCTGGAGCTTCGGGATCGTCATGTGGGAAGTCATGTCCTACGGCGAGCGGCCCTACTGGGACATGTCCCACCAGGATGTGAGTGCCCTGCAGCTGCTCCCGGGCTGGGTGTGAGGAGGGAGGCTTGCCCCAGGGGTTTGCCCCAGGGTTTGCCTTCAGTTTGCATGGCAGTGCCCCTCGTGTGCTGCAGGTGATGAAGGCTGTGGAGGATGGGTTCCGCCTGCCCGCCCCGGCCAACTGCCAGCCACCCCTGCACCAGCTGATGCTCAACTGCTGGCAGAAGGACCGCAGCCAGCGGCCCAAGTTCTCGCAGATCCACAATGCCCTGAGCAAGTTGGTGCAGAGCCTGGAGCCCCCAAAGTGCCCCAGCTCTATGTGTCCCAGGTGACCACCCTCTTGCCACACCTGCCCGTCCTCACTCTCGCCTCATGTCCCACTCCCTCTTCACCACCCTCTCTCTTGGCAGGTCCCATGGCACGTCCATCCCACTCTCCAAGAGAACCTTCTCGGCCTTCCCCTCTTTCAGCTCCGTGGGTGAGTGGCTGGAAGCCATAGAAATGGGCCGATACAAGGACAACTTCACAGCTGCAGGCTACTGCTACCTGGAGTCGGTGGCCAGGATGACAGCCCAGTAAGTGACCCATTCTCCTGGCTGTTCCCTTGTGTTGTGGGTGCAGTGAGAGCATTTGCTGCCCCTGCCAGAGAGCAGAGCCAGCTCCAGTGTGATTTACTGATAATTGTTGTGCTGCAGCACAGGGCACCGGGGTCACAGCTGCCCCACGCCCGGCGTGCTGCAGGCTCCTGTTAGCCCAGACTGCCTGGTCAGGGTCAGTATTGCTTTGGCACTACTCAGCATCCCCAAACACGACTCAACATCCCCAAAGCTGTTAATTCTGAAGTAGAAATGGTAAGGCATTTTTTAAGTAATGCTACATCTATAGAGCAGTGCATTGTTGGCTGTGAAGTGTTTGTATTCTTGTTCTGACACCGGGTTGCTTTTATGGCTTACAGCTGCATATTGGTGCTTGCACTTGTAGAGCACTGTGTAAAAAGAACAACAGAGCATGTTGTTCTTACTTAAATGACAACTACAGAAAGACAAAAGGCTGGGACAAAAGGTTGTGGGTTTCTTTCTTGTGCAAGTCTGGAATTCGTGCTGTCTGGCCTGGAGGCAGTTGATGCCGGGCCACCGTGGTGGTCAGGGCTGGTTTGTCCTGGCTGATGTGGGGCTTGCTTTGCAGAGACATCCTCAGCCTGGGGATCACACTGGCAGAGCACCAGAAGACCATCCTGAGTGGGATCCAGACCCTCCGGGCCCAGGTCATCCAGATGCACGGGCGAGGCGTGCAGGTGTGAGCCCACGTCCTGCAGAGCTGCAGAGCACCGGCGCTCCCGGGGAGGAGTGGCTTGCTGGCCCCAGCCAGCCCCACCTGGGAAACCTGGAGGTCTCAGGTGGGCTGTGGAAATCACTGGGTGCTGCCAAACACGTAGCAAGAGAGCAGGGCTTCTGTCCCCTGTGCCGGAGCAGCCCAGCATTCCTGGGGTGGTGCGGCGAGCCTGGGTGGACGTGGCTCTCCCCAGTGCTGTTTTGTAAGATGAGTCAAACTGTATTGATGCCATTTCATGTGGTAGTTGAGTTCACATGGTGGGATGGACCTTTTTGCACTGTCTTAATCCAGAGCCAACATTTCTAGTATCCTGCTGGTGAATCCATGGGTGCTTTGATACAACCTGACAGATCACAGCAACCCCACAAGGAGTTTTTAGTGCTTTTGTATTTAGAGAGCAGCTCTCACCCAATGCCCAACTCCTGTAAGGTGACTTTCCCCATCTGTGCTGAAGTAAACTCTTTCCCAATCACATCCCTTCTGCTCCATGAGCTGCTTCACCAAGTTTTGACACCTCAGGTGGTGAACAAAACTGAATATTCTCCAGTAAAGCACAGTAAAGAGGAAATGGTGCTTGAGACACAAAACTGTGTCTCAGTTTGCATCCATGCAATCCAGGGCAGACTCACACTTTGCTTTGTGAGCACGGTGCTGCCTGCCTGGCATACTGGCAGCTCCCAGAGCTGCAGCCTGATCCTTGGGAAGACATAAACAGCATCCTAATAATACAACTTTCCTTGAAGTTAGTTAAGTAAATGGGTATTTGCAGTTCTGTAGGGCTTTATTATGATCTGTAAGTATCACAAGTGAATGATTAATGCTGAAAGGCAAAGATTTACATAGGGATGAAGGCTGTGGGAGATGCTCAGAGTCTGGTTGGAAATCTGCTCCAGTCAGACCTTCCTGTTGGCCTGCTCCGAGAGGATGAGGATCTCAAGGAGGATTGAGTGAAGCTACATATGCTCTGGGGAGTTTGTTGCTCTCTGGGGAAAAAAAGATCTCTCCTTCCTGCCCCCTCTGCAGTTCAAACCATGCTCCCTCCCCAATGTCTCTTGGTTAGTGTTTCTAACAGAAATCTCCAAGTCTGGCCCATGTCCAGTGGGGTTGGTCACTTGCCATCCCACCATTTCCCACCCTGAGGAGGAATAGCAGTGAGCAATGCTTGATCTGAAGGATCAAGTGCAATTTGTGTGCTGTCTGTGTTTACATTTTATCTCTAGAGAAAGTATATTACAGGTCTCTAGGCAGGGGCTTGAACTAGCTTGATTCTGGATCTCCTCTTCCTGCTCATACTGGCTGTTGGGATGCAGGAGCCATGCTGGGAAGTTGCCACTGGAAGAACTGGCTCCAGGCTGGTTCACCTGCTCTCAAGGAGGCCTGGAGACATCTGGGTGATGAGGTGACAGTGTGCCTCAGTTTGGAAAACAGACCTGGCCATGAGCAGGCAGCAGCCTGTTCCCCCGAGCCCCCCAGAGCAGACCCTGCCTCCAGAATGGGGAATATGAGCAGGGGCTGGCTCTGGGTGCCACTGGTGGCCACTGACATCTGCTGCTCTGTCCTGGGTGTTTCCCAGCTGAAAAGGGATAAACTCAGCACAGGAATCTGTGGCCATGGCTGCTTCCCTGGGCTGCAGTGGCCAGTGGCTGGCCAGGGGAGGGGTCCCACAGGAGCTGAGCTCTGGGCTCTTAACTCAGCAGAAACAGGAGTCATCAGCTTTCCTGGTCTCTCCTTCAAGAAAGGAAAGAAAAGCCCTCCATGGAAGCAGCCTTCTAGCCCAGCTTTTTGCAAGAACAAACACTTTTAATTGAGCTCCTCACCAACACGAGATAACAAAATTCGTAGATTAAGCTATAGATTGTTGTTATGATATTAAAATTAACTTGCATCCTCTCAGCTTCTCTCCATGGGGAAGTAGTATAATTAAATTAATCAGCAATGCTGTATTGGAGCTGCAAGGGAAATGCCTCAAAATGACCCTGGTCTCTTCCCATCTAGCCTCTGGCATGACGTGAGGCTCTTGCCTCCTCCACGGGCTGGGAGAGCCCCAGTCCTGTTGGAACAGCATCTGCAACACTCCCCTCACAAGAAACCAAAATTGGAATCAAGTTGGTTCATCTCCAGATGCTTTTATATTCATTAGCCACATATTAAGTACTGTAAATACACACTTGAGAAGTCAATATATATTTTTATAAGCTTGGGACAAACGTAATATAATATTATAAGGGACTCTGTGTGCATCTCATGTTTGAACTATAGTCAGACATCTCCAGGGAATCTCAGTTGGTTTGGAATATTTCATAATAATGACAATTATAATAGTTATTATAAATGCTAACAAAAATCTACTGACTTTTTTTTAATTTTGTATTTATTGAACCACAGTTGAAGCTGGCAATAAAGAGATATCTAAATACCTGAGTAAAACCAACCAGTAATCCTGCCCTGGTTTGTCTGTGTGGGTCATTTCAAGGTTCTGGGGGAAAATGCCACTTTATCAAGGGTAGCATGTGGTGAGTAAGGGACAGTTTTAGTAGCATCAAGGTGTGAAGTGATGCTTGTTTTGTTAAATAACATCTGTGCTCTGGCTATAGAGTGCTGGAGAGGTGGTTTATTGCTACTGACACTTTGTAGGGAGGACAAATGCACCTCCTTTGCTTTGCTGGTGCATGTTGTGTGCTCAGAAAGGTGCTTGGCCTGGCCTGGGGTCCAGGGGCTGTTCAGGCAGGTGGGGATCCCTCAGCCCTGGGACCAGGTAACCTTGGCCATGCTCTCAGTGTGGAGCTGCCAGTGCTGTGGTCAGTCTGACACAGGTGCTGGTGTGTGAGTGTGAGGGTGTTGCTGAGCAGAGGGAAAATGCTGCAGGGTTCCTGCACTCAAGGCATGTAATTAATTGTTTTATTGAATAAATGAAACTGTGTATGGCCAGCACATTAAATACAAACTCAGCACAAACGATGATGTTTAAAAATGAGTTGATGTGAGTCTCCCCCATTCACATTCCTTCTCTTTCCCTGCCATCATCAGGCATGGGAGCCCTGGCTGCTGAGGTGACAGCAGGGACAGCTGCTGGGAAAGGACTGATTGGATGCTTAGAATGGCTGAAGTCTCTTTGCTTTCTGTTAATCAATTAATTCAGGCAGCCTTTGCTCAGAGCCTGGCTGGGGCCATACTGGCTCAATAAAGAAATAATCAGAGCTCTGGAATGGGGTGATGAACAGTGGACTCAGAGTCACAACCGAGCAGAGGCAGATTTTGCCCAGTTATGAGCAGTTGTGCCTCCTTGTGAGATGTGGAGGTGGGTTTGTCTCTCTTGTGTGACCTTCTCTGCTGGAAGCTGTGGGACACCTCCTGTCCTGGCTTCATGGGGGGTTGGCAACCCCTGTGCCAGCTCTGCACCCCCTGTGCCTGCTCTGCACCCCCTGTGCCTTCCCTGCACCCCTGTGCCAGCTCTGCACCCCCTGTGCCTTCCCTGCACCCCCTGTGCCTTCCCTGCACCCC
>VWYI01021247.1:51291-110107 GCA_013399455.1 Anthoscopus minutus | reverse complement strand
GCACCCCTGTGCCTTCCCTGCACCCCCTGTGCCTTCCCTGCACCCCCTGTGCCTGTCCTGCACCCCCTGTGCCACCTCTGCACCCCCTGTGTCTGTTCTGCACCCCCTGTGCCAGCTCTGCACCCCCTGTGCGAGCTCTGCACCCCCTGTGCCACCTCTGCACCCTGCCCAGCCCCAGGCTACACCAGAGGACGTGGCTCTGGTGCAAACGGGGTCACTGTGACTCAGACAGGGAGCCCCAAAGTGCAGCAGCGCTGCCAAGGAAGGGCTCAGCACTTGGAGGTGCTGATGATATGGGAGATTTTTAAAATAAAACATTCAGTGCATGGCGCTGGTGAAAGCAGCTGCCGCAGCATCAGCTGGCACCAGCAGCGGGTCGGTGTTTTGGGGAGAGCGAGGGAGGAGCCGGGGCTCCTCCTCTGGCCCCTCACTCCCAAACAAGAGCCTCAGACATGAAATCCATCACCTCCCCTCTTCCTCTTCTGGACTTCCACGGCAGACAGGCTGCGCACACCCGTCTGTGCTGGAGGGCTGGCGAGACCAGGGCTGGGCTCAGAGCAGCCCGGCCTTGCTGCCGCCTGTCCCCACCCTGCCCGCAAAGGACTGGGTAGTGCCCTGAGTGTGTTAAAAAGTGTGTTAAAAAGAACCTGGGTCTGGAGGAAGAGCAAGGTTTGAATATGATTAATTGCTAATTATCGGGAAGAGCCATTTGTCATGCTAATCAGCGATCTGTCAGTTCAAGTGCCAGCAGGATGGATACCTCCTTCCTCCTGTATTTATCTCCCAGGTCTGGGTGTGACTCAAGAGCTCTGCACGGGCTGGGACACGGCCAGACCCCCGCATTGCTCCTGCCCCACCAAGGCTGGGTTCCCAGTGCCACACGGGACTGTCCCCAGTGCCCTGCAGCAGCCACCTCGGCTGGGACAGGGCTTGCCCCGTTCTGGCTGGCCAAGGGGTGCCCTTGGTGAGACACACTGGGCTCTGTGGCCCAGTTGAGGCAGCCTTGGCACAGGGCTGGGTGGCACTGGCATATCCTGGGTGACATTGGCACAGGGCTAGGTGACACTGGCACATCCATCCTGGCTGCATTGGCACATCCTGGGTGACCCTGGCAAAGGGTTGGGTGACCTTGGCTTATCCTGGGTGGCACTGGCACAGGGTTGGGTGACACTGGCACCTCCTGGGTGACACTGGCACATCCTGGGTGACACTGGCACAGGGTTGGGGGACCTTGGCTCATCCTGGGTGGCACTGGCATATCCTGGGTGACACTGGCACAGGGTTGGGTGACACTGGCACCTCCTGGGTGACACTGGCACATCCTGGGTGACACTGGCACAGAGCTGGGTGACCTTGGCTCATCCTGGGTGACACTGGCACATCCTGGGTGACATTGGCACAGGGTTGGGTGACCCTGGCTCATCCTGGGTGACACTGGCATATCCTGGGTGACATTGGCACAGGGCTGGGTGACCTTGGCACATCCTGGGTGACATTGACACAGGGTTGGGTGACACTGGCACATCCTGGGTGACATTGGCACAGGGTTGGGTGACCTTGGCTCATCCTGGGTGGCACTGGCATATCCTGGGTGACACTGGCACAGGGTTGGGTGACACTGGCACATCCTGGGTGACGCTGGCACAGAGCTGGGTAACCTTGGCTCATCCTGGGTGACACTGGCACATCCTGGGTGACATTGGCACAGGGCTGGGTGACATTGGCACAGGGCTGGGTGACCTTGGCACATCCTGGGTGACATTGACACAGGGCTGGGTGACCTTGGCACATCCTGGGTGACATTGGCACAGGGCTGAGTGCCAGCCAGCAGCACCCACCAGCCCCACCATGGGTGACCTCAGCTGCCTCTGCACTTGTGGCTCGCCACTTAGAGCAGGGCCATCTGCTCAGTGGCAAGAGCTGCCTGGAAGGCACAGGAGCCATTTAATTACACAATTATAAATAATTTCAGCCTTTTTATCTTCCTGAGGCTGACAAGCACCTTCAGCATCAGACAAAGAGCAGCTGTTATCGCTCAGCACAGCATCTACTCCTGGGCAGCTGCCACCCCTGAAGGAGCACAGACAAAAGCCAGATCTGCCCCAGAGCCACTGTCACAGCATGGGCATGGCCGCTGCTCAGAGAGCTAAAGTTTCCTTTTTTTCTGCCACCTCCAGAGCCCCAACAGCAGGAGCAAAGGGGAAGGAGGAGACCCATGAGGTTGTTCAGAGGTTTCTGGAGTTTCTGCAACAATGAAGAGCATTTACAAGGTGTTCTCCCCAGCCACCTGCTCCCCTACCCCTTTTCTTAAGGATGATGTCTGACTTAGAGGATTTCAGTAAATAAAAAGTCATTTTACTGAGCTCTGGTTTATTGACAGGCCAGACTTTCAGGAGCTGGTTGTGCCAGGAGAGTTGCACCACTGTTCATAGAACTCTGAAAAGCAGTCACTTCTGGTGGTGCTGCACAGCTCTCAGGGCTGTCCCCACCACGGTGGCAGTGCCAGCTCCGTGGTGCAAAGCCAGGGTGGTCCCCCTGGCTGCTCTGCTGCTGGGCACCTGCTCGGGTGCTGTGACAAATCCCTGGCCCCTGCAGTGTGTGGGGAGCTGCCCTTGCTCTGCCCTGCGTGGTGGGAGCCCAGCTCGCCAGCGCGTGTGCAGCCATAAACATTTCCATTAACCCCCACGGCATTTAAATTCCACAACAGGGATGAAATAAAGCAGCAGCATCACATCCCTGTGGGAGCCCTCAATCATCTATTCCACAGGCACCCTGGGGAAACGTTTGGGAAAGAACTCAGAACTGGGCAATTCGGGTTTTTCTTGCAAGTCCCTTCTGTATAATGAAGCCTGTTCCGGCTGACATGTTCCCAGGGGAATACTGTCTCGGTTTGCTGGAAGCTTAATGCAGCTCAGGTGTGATGGGGCAGCAGGCAGTGCTGCCAGGCCTCATAAAGCCCTGTGGCTGCAGGGCCAGGGAGTCCTGGAGTCCTGAGATGGTGGGGCTGTCCCTTCAGGCAGCCCTAGGGATGGCACTCAGCCGTGGGGGTTTATGCTGTTCAGTGTTTTTAAGTGCATTCTATTAAGCATTTGGAGGCAAAAAGGTTAAGAGGGCAATGAAGCAGCTTTTTTGTGAGATTTAGGTGTTCCTGGGTGATGGCAATTTTGTGTTGGATAAATGGCTGTTTGTGACTCTAAATATGGTCTGCCAGGGTGATGGTACATTCCATTATCCATACATCAGGAATGCTGTACACCCCCGGAGAAAAACAGGCTCAAGGACCCCAAAAATGATGAGAGTTTCCCTGAGCTGGTTAAAATCATTGTTAGCAGTGCTGTCTCTCCTGAGGAGAGCTGGGTGGATCTGTGAGATCTGTGACAATCTGAGATTGTCTCACAGCAATGCACAAATCCCTGCTTTGCCTCGCGGGAAAAAAGGATGTGTTAGGTATCACATCACACTGCATCAAAATGCAAAGTGGCACACTGAATCAAACTCCCCAAAATATAACTTTCTTCCAGAAATAAGCATGTCACTGTCAATTTGCCAAAGAAGCGTGATTTAAGTTCCTCTTGACGGTGATTTACAGTAGTGGGTGTGTTTAATCACTATTTCTGATAGCAAGAGTCTAAAGGGGGAGCAGAAGGTGTTTCTGTTCAAAGGCCCAACATGAAACCCAGATCCTAAATGCAGCTCTGATACAGCAGAGCTGGGAGGAGGGAGCACAAAGCACAAGGCACTCTGGGCACTGAGGGAAAAGAAGAGTTTCCTCCATTTCCACTTCCCCAACACCACGGTGGTGACGCAGGGGGGCTCTGGGCAGGACAACTGCCCACCTGGCCAGAGCACTGGCCACTGCACCTCGCCACCCTGAAGGGTTTTAAGGGGTTATTTAGAGACAAAACCCTACAGGGAGGGAAGGGATCCTGCCTGGTTAACAAACTGAGAAAGGTTTCAGAGTGCCAGCCTCAGGGAGTTGTCTGGAGAAAGCCCTGATGTGCCATGCATGGGCGCTAATCCCAGTGTTTGTAGGGGATATAATAAAAGGATTAAATCCCTTTATTCCATCACTAGGGAATAGGGTGGTGACATGCTCCTGGGCTCATTTGCTGCAAAGACAAAACCCTGCCATGACCCCAGTGCAGCACAGGCAGGTGCCACCAGCCCTGCCCAGGGAACCCCACACAGGCACCAGGCTTGTGGCTGTGGGGACCCTTCAAAGCTGAGCCCAGCAGGGGCTCTGTCACTGACTTGAGGAATGTTTCAAACGGATCATTTGTTGTCATTACACTTGTACCAATATCTCTGTCCCAGTGTTCCTGATGCAGGTCGACAGCTGTCCTCAGGAATGCTTTAATTGTGTTTTCCTCACTTTGCACAGCTCTTAGCTAATGCCTTCTGGCTTCATTAGATTAGACACCTCTTGTGCCGAGGATGTTGTCATGTTTTCAAATGGCTTCAATCAGCACCTCCCAGGCTCTGGCTATTTCAGGATACAATAAAGCTAAACCTCATTCAGGCTGGTGAGTAATGGAGGTGCATCTCCCACCCCCATCCAGCCTGGCTTTAAATTTGCCTGGCTGACATCCTGTGGCTGCTGGCAGAACACAATTAAACCTCTTGTCTTGCAGGCTTTGTCCACGGTTACACACAGCTCGGGAGGAAGGGCTCAGCAACAGCGACCGGGTTTCTAATGATCTTGTCATCGAGAACAGCAGAGAGAGATAAATGAGTGAGGAAACAGCCAAGATCAAAACTCAGCTTCCAGATGTCTGGGGCACGGCAGGTTGCAGGTTGGCCATGCTCATCTCCTCAGACCCACGCTGGCACAGCACTCGGGATACAGGGACATGTGTCCTCTTAATGTCAGAGAATGAAATGCAGAGGGACACAGCCCAAGCCCACCCAGCACCAGCACTGGGGGCTCCTCTCCTGATCATCTCCAGGCACGGCCACTTGTAAACCTCATTCTGCAGAAGTTTCTTCCTCTTGGGATCTCAGGATCCTTCACCAGCTTGTGTCCCCACCACCCAGGTGCAAAGTGGCCGGAGGCTCAGAAAGGAAACCCAGGGGGGGAAGCGACCAGCCAGACCCTGGGCTGGGGGCAGGGACTCTCTGGGGGAGGGCTGATGGCTCCAGGACAGTCCCTGCACTGTGCCCCTCCTGGAGCCCAGCACACCTAATCCCAGGCCGGGGCTCTCCTTCCCCTGGCAGGAAGATTCCCTCAGCCCTGTCTCCTTATCACGAGCCACCACAATATCTGCATCGATCCCTTTCACCCCACAGGCAGTATTTTGACTTCTGGAATTCATCTTACCTAGCAAGGGACTCTAAATATATCCCAGACAATTTCCTCTCCTCATTTTTAATAATCTCTTTCAGCCTTAAATTAGTTTTTGAAAATATGTATTGGGATGATAGGCTTTTTGTCACAGCTGATGGACAATATTCATCACACCTGTGCCCTACTCCTCACAACACACACACATTCCTTACAGCAATCCTGCATCAATTTGAACAGCACTTAATTCATTACAACCCCATCACTGCGTGTGCGTGCTCCCCTCAACAATGGCACAGGCTATTTGTCTCCTGGCTCCCTGTAGGCAGCTCTGGTCCCACCTTGCAGGGCCACTGTTGCTCCTTGAGCCATGGGACAGGATGGAATTGCCCCATTCCAGCATGGCAGGTGTAAAGGGTGCTTCACTGTCCCCCACCCTGGAAACCTCTGGAAGGTGGCAGGTGGAAGAGTAGAAGCAAAAACCCCTTTTCTGTCCAGGGTCTCTTGGCTCACTGGGCACAGCAAGGCTGAGGGGATGTGCTGGGGCTGTGCTGGCACATCCTCCCAACCCTGAGCCCTGGTGACACCAGAGGGGAGCCATGGGGACAGGACCAGTGGTGCCTCTCTGGGCCCCCAGCTCAGCCAGAGTCCCCAGGGCAGCAGCTCCTTTAGAAAAACTTTTCCAGCAAATTCCCATTTTTGCCAGACACTGCTACCAGGCCGTCACCTGCACCCTGTTTGGGTGCTCACATCCAGCTTGGAGATTCAGGTACAAGGGAATTGGGCACTCATGCACAAATTAATCCAGTGCTCAAGGATGAGCTGCAGCCCCTGATCAATGCTCAGCTCTCCCAACCTCCCTCATGCTGCCCGAGGGCTGAATGTGCTGGCTTGGGGAACTGCTGCAGCAGCCTGGAGGGTCCCATTCTGCCAAGGCAAAACAAGAAAGGCACAGACAAGCATAGAAAGGCACAGAATGGCCTGGTCAGGATTCCATGAGACCTGGCAGCTGTGCTCTGCTCCCCACTGTGCTTCCATGTGCTCTTGTCCCTGCACCCTGGGCTGTAACAGAGATGCCCTCATGCTCTGGATCCCTGTCCTGCTCCAGCACATTTTGATCTCCAGCTTGGCCAGGCAGAACTCAGCGCTGGCAGCTCTTGGCAGAGTTTCTTTACCCAGCAGATCCCCATGGAGCTGCATTCCATCACCTTTCTGAGCACTAATGAAGGAATAGAAAGACAAAGCAGGAGTGTCTGAGTGAGCCTGAGCTGTTTGCTCGGCGCTGCCCAGGCTGCAGACAGAGGCATTTCCAGCTGCACCTTCCATTGGCATCGATTACTGCCTGGGTTCCTGTGCCTTCATTTGCAGTCAGCAGAGGCAGCCAGCTGACATTGAGAGACAAGGACTCCTCAGATCCCATCAGTCAAGTGCCACCAGGATCCAGCTTCCCGGGCTCGCAGGCCACGAGGTCACCCTCTGCGGGAGATCAGCTTTCCAGCCTGGAGCACAGCACTGCTCCAACCCCTCTCCCTCCACAGCCCCAGCTCTGCTGCAGGCTGGACAGGGAGAGACCTGGATCTGCAAGCTGCCAGTGGTCACTGACCCCTCCATCCTTCCTCAGGGCTCTCAGACTATTTCAGGGATAAGTGGGAAGAAAATTCACAATTTTTTTTTATTTTGGGGAAAGAGGGAAATACACAGGAACATCTGACAGCATCAGATGCAGAGCTTTCCCCCAGGACAATGGTTTCAGTCTGGGGCTGTAACCAGGTCCCAGTCCTGCTCAGGACCCAGCAACAGCAGTTGAGACCTTATTGACATTTCCAGTTACTTTCCCCACAGAAAATGAATTAAATTCAAATTGTGTGTGAAGCCTGTTGGCTGCCCTGCTCAGCACAGCCCTGAACTCTGCACCATCAGCAGGGTTTGTACTTTATAGGGGCGATTGAGCTGTAACTATTGACCTTTCCCGGGAAAGCTGCTCTGGGCTGGGGACTGTGTGACCCTGACAGAGCAGCCACGGACACCAGTGCAGC
This sequence comes from Anthoscopus minutus, assembly GCA_013399455.1. NCBI lineage: Eukaryota > Metazoa > Chordata > Aves > Passeriformes > Paridae > Anthoscopus > Anthoscopus minutus. Next base: position 102,790 of record VWYI01021247.1, on the reverse strand, counting down.
AGCAGAGCACAGGAGCCCTGACAGGAACCACAGCTGCAGAATTTCCCCTGGAGAGGCAAGGGAGGGTGCCTGGGATTTTGGTGTCTGTGTGCAATGTTAAAATTAGCAATTCTGTCTAATCCTGCTCTTCAGTGTAATAACACTTCTGGGTGAGGGGAGTGTAAAGCTTGGTGGCTTGTGGGCAGTAATTTTCTGAGACAGAGAATTTATTCCCTACTCTCATCAGAGACAAGGCTGAAATTGCTCTGAAGCTGCGCCCTGTAGGCTCTGCTTCCTCCTGCTGGATTTTAAGAGGACATTTCTGCTTTCTCCAGCTCTGGGGACAGCCAAGCAGTGTCCCCTCCCCACTGAGTTCCACAGCCAGGCCCAGCCACAGCAGTTTCCATATTATCTCCCTGCAAATGAAATTCACAGCCAACATGGATTGGAGGTACAGGCCAGCTGAGAGAGAAACCCTGCCTTTAGCAAGCTTCCATCAATGAATAAATTGGATACAGTGATTTTGGTCTCCTGAGAAGCTCAAACTTTCAGTTGTGAAGCTATGAAAGCCCAGACCCAGCCTGCCACCTGCACTCAAGGAAATCCTTGTCATACACCTGGGAGGTGTGGATGCAGCTTCCAGAGATGCATTTTGTTTCACCTTTGAAGGTACAGCTCCCCAGTCACTGATTTAGAAAAGGGAGAAGTCTCATGAATTCAGTGCTGCTAGGGGATATTTTCCCTCCTTCTGCTTTCAAGCTGACTCAGGAAACATGGATTTTTGGTGGAATTATACGGGTCAGAGTGGAGAGCTGCATGTGCTGTCCTGTACCTTCAAATCAAGAACTCCTGCATGAAAAAAAACTGCCTGGAGACAGCTCTAATTTGTTACAAACCCTCATTCCTTCCATCAGCAAGCAGGGAATTGTTATTTATTTATGTCTTACAATGCCATTGAATCAATGGCCACCTGGAGGATGTTGAGGATGACAAACCTTGCAGTGCATCTCTGCCAGGCTGCTGAGAGCTGCTGGTCAGGAGCTCAGAACCAGCACAGCTCAGGGCAGGGGCCTCACTGGCTCATTATTTCTCCTGATCAATAGTTTCACATTTCCATTATGAATTTGGGTAGAAATTTGGAGTTCTCACAGCACAGCTCAGGACAGATCACAGGAAGCCCTGCCTGAAGTGGGGCTGAGCTCTGGCACAGCCAGGGAAAGCAGGAATGCTTTTTCCCTGTCAGGCTTGCAGTTACCCAGCCCTGGTGAAACAGCCACCTGCTTGTTCCCTGTGCTGCTGGCAGCTCTCCCTCTGCAGCCTGCTCTTCCTAAGGGAAACTTCTTTTGGAAGAGCTTTAGTTCAGGGCAGGAGCTCTGATCTTAAAGATTGTAACTAGAGCTTTTAAATCAGTGTTGATTTAAAAGAAGAATTCTCTAGGCTAAAAATTCTAATTGATTTGATTTTCTTGGTAAAGATGTATTCAAAGCAGAATCTCAACTTACACATCCACAAACACATTTTTTTATTTACAGCTCAACTAACTGATGCTTTTAATTAATATGTGCACAGAATAGCAAGGCAAGTGTAGCTGAGTGGATATCTTATTGCCACCTGCAGTTAGGACTTAGAACCTTCCAAAAGCTCTCAAAGAGTTTTCCAAATCCATGCTATATACATGAGGTCTCCCATACAGTAAAATGTTTGTTCTCCAAAGGAAATTCATGTATGAATGCTGTTCTACAAGTTTTCTTCCATGCCACACCCTGCACCAATGAGCTCTGACTGCAGTTTGTCTCCCTTTTAACCATGCTGCAGGCCTGGTTTTGCCAAAAGTAGAACCTCTCAAATATAGAAAAGGTTTCAAAGTCTCAACATCCTTGTCTGTAGCCCCATAAAGAGGCTTAAATCAAGGACAAAGAGGCATCTTTGGAAAGGACAGTGCACCAGCTTGCAAAGAAACAGGATTATTTCTAGAAAAAGAAAATTCTAGACAAAGTTGGAGAGAGAAGCAGACTTTTTTACTCTGAACATAACTCTTAATATGCCAATCATCAGGCTTCCTGCCCATGTGCTAATCTGGAAAACCAAGAGAACAGTGTCATGGTTTCAACCTTAAAGGAAATGAAAAATAAGGAATGATTTTTCTTCCAAAATTAAAAAAAAAGTTCAATTTATTTTGATCCCATTACATATTACAGGTAGAATAACTAGTTCTTAGCTTCCATTCTGTAGACCAGTGAAAGGAAGACACAAATTAGAGCAAGAACTAAATGAAGGTAGCAGTCCTAAATGTAAAATATATTTACAGAGGGATGTCATTGCTCACTGACTTCCATCTAGGGGTATTTTTGCCTCGTTGCAAGCCTGTGCAAGACAAACCTGAAAGGAAAGAGAAATCAGTCAACACTAGAGACACTGGCACAGCCCACAACCACCTGCAGCTCCAGCCTAAAGGACAACTTCATTTTTCAGAGCAGTGACAACAGCTCTTTTCCCCACTGTGTATTTAGCCAGAGGTGATGTAAAGCTCCTGCTTCTCCTTCCCTGCTCCATGCTGCTTCTTCACCTCTAACAACAGCCAAAATTCCAGACAAGGGGCCAGGGGGAAATAAGGAGTTTCTATTGCAGCTCAGCAGTCCTCTGACTGATGACAGAGGGACAGCATTGCCTTACAGCTTCAGGTCATGGCTGAGGAAAACACCCAGACTTACTGACAGCTTCTTCATGAGCCCTCGGGCCTTGGGGTTCAGCTGAAGAAAATTCTTCTTGGTCAAATCCTTTGCTGTCAAACGTATGCTCTGTGGAAACAAACTCAAATCTCAGGTTTTCTGTCTGATCAGCTGCAGCAGCTGAAGGCAGTAAAAAAGTTAAATTAAAAAATAAAAGAGATGAAGATCTAAGTATAGACAGGCAGAGAACTACATTCAGCTGGAACAGAAGCTCATCTCACACTTTTCCTGCAGTGCATTAATGCATTACTGGCTTTGTTGGTTTCAAATATCTTGATTTTTGGTGAGGGGGGAAAAAAGCCAGTGAGTGAATGTTTTTTTTTGTGGGTGCACTGGCATTTAGCCAGCATCAAACCCACTATCCTGCCATTACTGCTGCTTTAAGTGTTTTAAAGTGAAAGCACACCAAAACACCCTCCTATTCTGTTTCAACCAGCTTAAGTGTGGGAACCCAGCATGGAGGGAATATTTCTCTGCCTGTCCTGAGCACTCCTGACCCTCAGCAAAGCTCCTTTCAACCTCCATCCATGGAGAAAGCTCCCAAAGCTTTCTGAGGGGTTGGAAACAACCCCAGTGTGAATTAGAGAGCAGTGGAGTTGGTGGTTATTGCTTAGTGGAAATGTAATTTTTAGGTTTTATAGACTATGGGTGTGAGTGAGGGTTCAAGATGGAGGATTGTGGGCATTGCCTCAGTTTCCCTTCTTCTCCTTCCCTCACTCCATTTTCTGCAGTGCTGAGAGCACAATCTCATTGGGCAGAGTTTGCCACAGGGCCATGGTACATGAATAGATTGATCAGCAGTTCTTGGTAGCACAGCAAGAACAATACACCTTTAGAATAGCTGCTGTTCAATAATTGGATTGTTTGGTTTGTATCTAAGGGCACATTTTGTCTCCTTGAGGGCAGAATGGGCTCGTGTTTGTGAGAGAGCAGAGCCTGCACCATCCATGGCTCAGAACTTGTGATAAAACACAATAAACAATCCCTGAAGAGCAAAAAGAGGTTCCTCTGCTTCATTCATAAAACCCAAGAAGCCTAGTTAGGCCACCCTACGTGTTGGGTATAACCACACACTTGAGCAGCTCTCACTTCTGGCTCAGTCTCTTAAGGTTCTTTTTAAACTCAATCAACAGATAAACTGCAGTGGCACAAATGAAGAGACAAGAGTGGATGAACCGAAGCTGGTGAGGTACCAAGAGGTGCCTGAGCATGCCTGCAGCCCTGCCTGGGAAGTGAAGGGTCAGGGATTACCTCTCCCCCACCGAGGGGCAGGGTGAGGACGGCGTCCCCGGTGTCGGCGAGGGGGCTGCCGTTGGCAGAGATGGTGTAAACGCGCTCGTTGAGGGCAGGCGTGCGCAGACCAGGTGTCTTGAACACCCTGAAACCACAAGTGGTGAGTGAGAGAGTGAGTGAGTGAGTGATTGATTGTAGTGTCCCCATGAACTCTCCCCTCTAAGCCAACTCCCAGGCCCTCAGCCCTGGAAACAGCAGTAACTACTCGCCATAGTTAGACCTCCTGGCGGGGGATAAACAGACTCCCACATGGACTTCTGTGTTGCAACTTCCCCCAGTTTCTCATTTCCCTGCTCCTCCCTGGAGACTCATTTCCTGGAGAACAATTCCCCCAGCCCAGCCCTTAGTCCTGCCCCGTACCCCTTCCCCTTTTTAAGCAGCCTGCACCACAAGGTCACCCTCTTTTCCTGGCTGGGTTTCCCCTTCAGCAACTGTGACACCGTGCTGGAATAAAACCTTGCACAAGAGCCTTTCTGTGCCTCTATTGCTGAGCCAGCTGTGGTGGGTGTGCAGTGGAGGTTTGACTGAGTTGTCTGAATGTTAGCTCAAGTCACTTCACAGCAGAAGTTTGTTGGGAACAAATACAAGGCAGGTAGGTCCTACCCTTCCGACACACACATTTATAAGTGATGTTTGCTCACAGCAGTTCTAGTCCAAGTCTTTCACTTCAGGTTCAAAGAGCTACTAAAGGTTGTTTTGCAAATAGATGGAGTAAAGCAGATTCTATCAGAGATAGAAGGGAAATGTATTTATTTTCTCTGTTAACAAACCTGGAATCAAATCTGGGTGTAAGCATGGAGGTGCCTCCCCGAGCACACATATCTGCTGTTCTGCCACTAGCTGGAGTGATAAAGCTGTTTTTGCTTGATCTGTTAAAGGGAAATAAACATCTGCTCATAAGATGACTTTTAACAAATGTACAGGCACTTGTCAAAGGCTTGAAGAAGGTGACTACCACTAAACCCAGGGGTTATTACTAACCAGTGACCCCCAAAACTGGGGACAGCTTGTTCTCACAGGAGCAGCAATTATCCATCTTTCATTCACACCAATTTTTCCCTGTAGTGTGGCACAACTCTCCCCCGTGCCACTGAGCCAAAGTCCATCCCACCAGAGAGATATATTTATATTTACACTCTCATTCTCCATTTCTAGAGAGGAGACTGAGACATCCCCGTTACCTCTTGCTCATGCGCTTCACTCTCGCTGAGGGGGGTCTTCTGGCCACGGGTGGCTTCTTGGTGGATGCCTTCACCTGAAGCACACATCACTCACTACATCAGTTACTTCCCTCCCATGGGACAGCTGAGTCCACACAAACAGATGCTTCCACACAAAATATTTGGTTCAGTCCCTTTCCATGTCACAAGAGCCCACAACAAATACCATTCAAGCCTTTGGGACCTTCCCCCATCGCTAGAATTCTCTGGGAAGCAACAACTGTTTGAGGTCCCCCTCAGAGCATCCTGGACAGCCTCAGTCATCAGCTCAGTCAGGAATTTGAGAATAATGTCACCCCAGAGAACAGCCATTCACCTTGGTAGTTGCTGGATTTACATTCTTAGCCTCTGTCTCTGAAGCACACTGGCTGTCAACTCTGGATTTCTTTGGCAGAGGAAGTGATGGAGGCTCTGCTTCAACACTCCTTTTGAATTTATCCACTAGAAAGAAAAAGTGTCATCTAAGTAAGTAATAACTTTAAATTATTATTTAGCAGGGGAGGCAAACAGCTACAAGCAGTTTTAGCAACCACTGAAAGCAATTTGCTGAATTCTGAAGCAATTTGCTTTAGAAATCCAAATTCCAATGCGATCCTAATGGTTGACAGAGCACTGCTTTGGATTATTTTGAATGTTTTAATGAAATTAATTAGGTACTAGGGATAAACGAAAATTATTTTCCTAGTTTAAACATACTGAGGGATGTGAGCAAGAACTGAATTATTATTCCAATTAAGTCACCACAACATGTTCCCACCTCACCAATCACACCACAATGCTTAAACTCACCTTTCTTGACAATGTCAAAGGGGACATTGATAACTCCTGCTGTCAGCTTGTCTATTTCTGCTATTTCCAAGTCTGCCTAAAATTAAAAACACTTGTGGCACCATTGGGATTGTTGGCAGCCCAAACTTCTTATAAGTCAAAGTTGTAGAGCAAACACACAATAATTTTATAACCAGATCAGCTCCATGTTTGCTTTTGTGCTTCAGCTGGGCCCCTTCATGCATCTCTGCATGCCCTCGGGACTCAGTGCCTGGTTGGCAGCTGCAGGTGTGCCTTGCCTAAACCCTGCTGCTCAACCAGGTTGGAAATGCTTTCCTTTACTGCAAAGTGCATGTGTGCCAGGGATTTGGCAGTGCAATCTAGCAGATAAAGAAAGATCATCAGAGAGAAGCAGGACCACGTAATTCCCATGTCTGATAGAACAGGCATCTCTTATTGTTAAATTTTAAAGAAACATTTGTGAAAATATTGATGCAACTTGCTACTCTTATGATGCTCCAGTGCATAATTCCAGTGAGAAGCAGTGTGTGATGGCTTTAGAGAGCTTTATGTTTGTGCTGGAAACTTACCATAGCCACATCCTCCAGCGTCTTTCCACTTCCTTCTTTAGCTAGAAAGGAAACATTTCAGACAAATCAGGACATGTCTATGACAGCTCACACAGCACAGCAGGGCTGTCACCATCGAGGTGAAAATCCAACATAAACCAGTTTCCAGCCCTAGACAACAGGAGCAGCACCCCCGGACAGCCCGTGGGATGCTTCCCTGTGGCTTCCAGGCACGGTAGATCCCAGCTGCTCCCTTATTCCCGTTGGGATTTATTATCCAAGGGGGAACGCGCTCCCCCAGCCCAGCACCCCCCGGCCCCACTCCGCACCGTAGTACTCGAGCCAGTTCATCTGGCGGAGCTCCACTGGCAGCCGCAGGATCGCCATATCGTACAGGTTCTCGATCTCCTTCACCAGGCACTCCCCGTCCGCCCGCAGCCGGTCCAGCCGCCGCTTCACTGCGAGGACACGCGGCGTTAGCCCTGCCCGCGGGCCCGGGGCCGCTCTCCTTCCCTCTCTCGCTCCCGTTCCGCTTTCCTCTCCTTCTCCCTCTCCCGCTCCTACCTTCGCGGTCGAAGTCCTTGAGGAAGGCGGCCAGTTTCCTGCTGCGGGAGCTCGAGCCGCCCTTCTTCCTGGCGGGCGCCATGGCGGCTGGCTGAGGGCCGGGCCGGGTTCGAACCAACCGCCACCGCAGCCCGCCAATGGCGGCGCGGCGCGGTCTGATGACGTAACGGATGGCGCGGGCCGATGACGCGTCGGGATAGGCGCCTGGCAGGGACAGCGATGATGGCGGCGGCGGTGGCCGCTTTGCGGGCCTGGGCGGCGGCGGCGGCGCGGGCAGAGGAGGCGGCGCGGGCTGACCCCGCTGTGCCGGCAGGGAGGAGCTCCGGGCCGTGCGGGACGCCGTGGGGACCGCCAGCACCGCTGTGCTGCGGCTGTACGAGGAGCGGGGTCCGGCCGAGCTGGGGCTGGCGGGAGTTCTGCGGCGTGGTCCGCGCTGCCCCTCGCTGGCCGACGTGTTGGAGGGGCTGCAGGACGTGGAACGCTACTACCGGCACCTGTATCCTTCTGGGGGTCTCTGGGCGGCGCTGGCGGTGTCAGGGCAGCGCGGGGTAGCCGTTTTCTCCTTGTTGTCCTTAGCGGGCACGAAGGTACTTTGAGTGCAAACTGCTCCTGCAGCGCCTCAGCTTGGACAGCCTGGCAGACGTGGAAGCCCTCCCGCAGTCCTGGGAGAGGATTTTGGAGCGCTACAAAGGCGACGTCGTTCAAGGTAGTTGTGGGTAGAAAGAGCTGAGCGGTTTCCTGGGGCTCCGTGCTGAAGTCCCCTGGGGACAGGCCTGGCTGTGCTGGTCTCAGCAGCAGTGGGTGACCCTACTCAGGTTATCTTTGTGACCTGCTCTGAGATCTTGATCAGCTTCAGTTGAAACTACTCACCCATCACAGCTGGAAGCAACATCCTCACAGTGTAGCAAGGGCTCAGTGACCTGTTCCACTGCACAGTCAGTTTTACCCATACTTTTTAAAATTGCCTTTAGAAAAAAGTCTTTGGGAGTACAGAATACAGGTGTAGAGCACATTAAACTTACATGGTTGTTGTTTTCTCTCTTTCTCAGATACACTCCTGAAGGTCTCACTGTTCCTGGAGAACCATTGTGAGGTGAGCTGCTCATCTGGCTCCTGACAGAGCAGCAGGGACTGGCACTGACCAGCTTCTGGTGTGTTCTTCAATGCTGCAAAGGGGATGAGGAATTGAGGGAGCTCTCCTGGTGCTTTTTGGAAGCTGAATTGAGTCTTGGCCTCAGCATGAAATGCTAGAACTGTGCATTTTCAAGTGGAAATGGTCTTGGTCTCTGAAGAAGAGACTGAGCTGAAAAAGCTGTGAGGATAGAAGGGAGTCACCTGCAGCTATGGAACTTGTAATTTCCTTCTCCTGACATGGATATTTTGTATCATGGAAAAAATGTTGATACTTACATAAGGTGCTGCAGATCTGTGAGTGTAACAGAGTCCTTCAGGCTGGTGCCATGAAAGATATTTGGGCTCTACCTTACAAATAAAGAAAATATGTCACATTAGGGCTTAGAAACAGTGGTCGCCTCATGTACTTGAACAGTGTGTCTGCATTCATCCCACCTGGGCACAGAGGAGGAAGGAAGCAAATCTGGCTTGAAAATGTAATTATGCACAGATTACTGAGTTCTGGCATGGGCAGTTTTCAAGGGTGTTGCAGTACACTGCCCTGTTACCACTGAAACCTGGTAACAGGTGAAAATATCACTCTCTGGTAGCTGCTGCTGACAGTTCAGTGACACTTTTTGTTGGCTCTGATCTTCTGAACGTTCCTGGGAATGAATGGGATGTTTATCTCTAAGTTATATATTCGGTAAGGAGCTGCAGCTCCTCAGAGAAAGCCAATAAAGAATTGCATTGGACCCGTTGTGGGTGTGTTTGTGTTCTGGTTTCTGTGTCCCCAGCCCAAGGTGTCCCCATGGCCACCTGAGGGCACTGCATGACCCACCAACAGCACTGCTGGAAGGGGCTGAGGATGGGAAAGTGCTGCCAGCAGGGATAGGGGCTTCACGAGTTTTAATTGCAGTTCTTCACACGCAGTTCTAATTACAAAGAAAACCAGCAACAAAGAAAACCCTGCTCCTGGCCTGGTGGGGGCTGGCGTGGCTGAACAGCCTCGTGCTCTTTACACAGGGTTTGGAGCATGGGTGATGGCTCAGGTTGAATCAGGGGTTGGTGTGGCATGGTCACAAAGCAGCAGATCGTGGTGAGGTTGGATGCAGAATTGTCTTTGCATGTGTGCATGCTGTACAACCCTTCAGCACCACTCTTCTGTCAGCCCCTCTTCAGGACAACTGCACAATGAACTAATGGATTTAAATTCTGGAAGATGTTCAGCACAGTTCAGTGGTGACCCTTCTGCTTCTCCCAGATGTTTGGCCTCTGATGTCTGTCTTTGTGCTAACAGCAGTCCTGCTAAAAGTGCTGAGGGAGCTATCTACGTTGAAAGTGGCCATACTCTCACTGTGACTGACAGAAATGGGATGAAGGAGGTGCTCATTGAGGTTTTGGTGTGATTAATTGCTCTGTGCTGTTCCTGATTGATGAGCCATGTCATCAGTTACATTTGTCTGCAGCGTTCTGCAGGGTATGAGTGAGTCTCTGCATCAGAGTGCTCTAATTGGGATCAGCTGTGGGCTTGTTGCTTTGCAGATCTGGGTGTTCTGTCAGGATGGCTGCCAGGGACCCCACTGCTAACAGGGACACGGTTCCTTGTGTGTGCAGAGCTCCCTTCAGCTGGCATTTGCCCAGGAGTCACTGGGGGTTCGAGGGCTCCCCCATGAACACAGCCAGGCTTCCCCCGAAAACATTCAGCCTTGCAGTGTCACACGTGTCACCAGGCTGGTGGAAAGGCCACTCCTGCTCCCCCTTGCCTGGCAGCCTGCACAGCTGAGTCAGATCCCCCTGCTCACAGCACAGGGATCCACAGAATTCACAGAATTCACAGAATCACAGGGTTGGAAGAGACCTTCAAGATCATTGAGTCCAACCCTTGCCATTGCACCTGAACTAAACCATGGCACCCAGTGCCACATCCTGTCTTTATTTAAACACATCCAGGGATGGTGACTCCACCACCTCCCCAGGCAGGCCATTCCAATACTTTATCACTCTTTCTATAAAAAGCTTTTTCCTAATCTCCAACCTATATTTCCCTTGGCACAGCTTAAGGCTGTGTCCTGTCATTCTGTCAGTTCCTGCCTGGAGAAAGAGGCTGACCCCCACCTAACCACAACCACCTTTCAGGAAGTTGTAGAGGGTGACAAGGTCACCCCTGGGTCTCCTTTTCTCCAGGCTAAACAATCTCTGGGTGCCAGATTTCAGCACCTTCCTGAGGACTGGGACAGGAGGGAGGTGAGTGAGAGCAGCAGCTGCTCTCCAGCTGCCTGGGGACCCAAATGTGGAGTCAGGGTGATGTTTTTTCCTTGGTCCTAAAATTAAGAGCTAGACACAGTTAAGGGATAAAGGGTTTTTCTCTTGGTGTTTAATAAGGATCCTTATAGTGCATCACCTCATCAAGGTGGAGTTCACTGAAATGTACACCCAATAGATTGTGTATACAATTTTATAGATTTTGCAAATTAGTATATCTAATAAAGATGCTTCAATGAGAGGCTTGAATGAACAGTGTGATATTTTCTCATCCCTCTTGTATGAGCTTAATCCCAGTTTATAGGATGTACTTTAGAGGGACTTTGGTTTTTCAAAATACTGTAGGGCTTTCTGGCTTTCAGCTGCAAGGCCTTTAGGATGTTTGGTTTTCTGGCTTAACAGAATATCAGGACTATGTTAAGACAGCACTAAGGGCTCTGAGACCAACTGGTAAAATATATGTAACCATAAAAATAAATCCAAGTACCTTTATTTTTGGAGTAGAGCTCTTAAAGTATTCTTGCATGGAGATCTGTCTTTGAGGAATGCAATAAAATGCAGTTAGCAGCTGGAGTTACCTTGTTAAAGGAAAATTGTCAGGAAACACAAAGCTCACACTTTGATTTTCAGCTTTACCTCCTGCTAATTCCATTGGAAAGCAGTTATTCCTCACTTACAGGAAAAGCACAAACTAAATTCAGTTACTAAATTCCAATGCCCACAAACATTTATAAGGAGCACCTGACTTGTATAAGGTTGTTTTGTTTCCTCCCAAGGGGGTGAGTGCTGGCTTCTGGTGCAGCGGAGCCTTTGCAGTTCTGGTTAGAAATAGGGACCTGCTGTTGGTAACACCAGCCTTCCAAAACAAAGCCAAAAGCTTTGCTTCAGCGTAAGCTCATGGATTTGAAACAGATTTCAAAACTGAGTGTATTACAAGAGTCCACAGTTATGGAAAAGACAAAAGATTTGGCACCTGAACTGAAGTGTAAAGTGATTTGGAGGCAGAAATATGTAATGAAAAGCTTTGTGATTAATTTAATAAACCAAGCGTGGGTTTCACAAGTCCCTATGGTTTTTGTGCTTATTCTTTGAGACTTTCATCTTGGCCTGATGCAGAACTCCTTTGTGACTTTGCTGAGGGGCTGCCTGAGTACTTATCTGCTCTGAAATACAGCAGACATTCTCCACTACCTGTTAGCTGGTTTTTTGCTCTCTTCCCTAATCCTGGCTCAGTGTTTCTCTAGTTCTTGTGGCTTTGTCACAGCTTTTTCCCTGTTGAGCTCCAAGGAGGGGCAGATTCTGCTGATCTGACGGGTGTACAGTGAGTGGGGACACACCTGGCCTGCAGCAGTGATGAGCTTCCCCACGTGGGACATGCTCAGGTCTGCCCTGGTCTGTCCTTCCCTTGCAAGGACAGGCACGAGCAGCTGCCTGCTGAGCTCTCTGCCAACGTGGTCTGGCCCCAAACTCCCCCAGACCCTCTAGGGCTGCCTATACTGCATGAGGACAGAGCCTGCACTGCTCATCCTGCAGAGGTTTTATTTCAATCCTCCCTTCCTGCTTTTCCCCCCAACCCTTTCCCTCCTCCTCCCTCCTCCTGTGGACACAGATCTGCAGTAGGTGTCTCCTGAACTTTCCTGAGCTCCCTGTCCCAATCATCTTCCTGACTAATTCTTTCCAGATGTCCAGGAAATTTTATGTTTAGCAGTTTTGCTCAAGTTCTTCACTAATTTTCTTAAAGAGCAAAACTATCTCCTAGTATTATTAGAAAATTCAGACTGATCATGCCTTCCCAAGATCTGCTTGTGCCTCCCTGTGAAAAGTTTTAGGTACCACTGCAGCCCTCCACCCCTGAATTAGAGCACAACAGATATCCATAAATAGCACAGAAGTTTATTTTCCATAGCTGACAGCTCCAGGGCTGTCTATGGAGTCCTGAAAACACTCCATGCTGCATTTATACCTGGCTAAGTGTCAGGTTGTTGGCTTGGACTTTCCCAGCTACAGCAGCTTAGAGAAATTAGGAGATCTGTCCATTGTTCCTCTGACTGGGACCAACAACGGAAAGTAAGAGGCTCTGCCCATCCTCTCATCCAGTCTCCAGCTTTGTTTTTGGGGATGACTCTTCCTTCCAAAGGGATTTGACTCCCTTTGGGGACATGCCTGGGCAGGGCATGTGTTCAGTGGCTCCTGTGTCCTGTCCTGGCTATTGGGAGTGTGCAGCTGCTGCAGCCTCAGGCCATGCTAAATGTCTGGGAACATGGGCTATACCCCCAGAGCCAAATGAGACTGGATGTAGGATTGAAGCCATGTCTGAGCCATTCTGCCTCTCCAGCACAGGCTCTGGCTTGTGTGGAAGTCACATCTTGTGGCTTCCCACGTGTGTCCAGTGGCTTTCATCCTTGCCCTGCACTCCGTGTGAGGCTTGCAGCAGGTTTTGGCTGTTGGAAAGAAGTTTTGGGCTGTTCAGTGGAATTTGGGAAATTCCTGTTTTTTTTCTTAAATTTTAATTTGCTTCAGGATTTACCTCACATGGTGATTGCAAAAATGCCTGTGGTGAGAGGGACACTGGACCTTCCCTGGGTCCAGATTCTTGTTATGGAACAGTTCTGTGCTGTTGGCACCCCGGGCTCCAGGAGTGGGAATGTGCTGGAAGGATGAACCTGCCTTGCTGCCCTGTACTCCCACCACCTCCCCAGGTACCAGCGTCTCCCCACACATCAGAACATATAAAATATTAAACATCTGTTTAATTTCCCAGCAAAGCACCCTGAGATTTGGTTCCCCTCTGTCCCCCAGCATATCACAACTGCCCTGTTCTCCCTGGTCCTTCTCTCCGCAGCCCAGACAGTCTCTAGGCTGCCTGGAGAAGGCAGAATGAAGAACATCAAGCCAGTAAGTCTCCTAACCATTCTGCTATGTGAGGAATGAATCCAAGAGCCTTTGCACACTATTAATCTTTTCCAGTTCCTAAGAAAGCAAACGATCTCCTCCTGCTCCCATAAATTCAACCTCTCTCTCCAGCTTCTCCCCTGGTGTTTGAACTGTTCGCCAAGAGCTTTATTAAAACCTACAAGATGCAATTTTGTTCCTTACTGAATCCTAAACAACCGTGCTAGGTGGAGGAGAAACATTTGGTGCTGTCAGCTGTAGAGCATTTTTCTGTGTAGTCCATACCCACTTGTCAGCCAGGGACCAGCCTCAGCCCCACACTGAGCCCAACAGGACCTTTGCTCTGCTCCCCTGAGAGTGGGAGATAAATTCAAGCCAGCCAAACCTCACAGCCTCATGTCCAAAAGCACCATGATCCATATGAGGGATGGCAGAAGGGATGTTCCCCTGGGGACAGCGTGGTCCTGTGGCACCTCACCCTCCTGTGCCACGCTACAGCCAATGTCTGCAGCTTGCCAGTGGCCCTGGGGACAAGCTGTACTGGGCAGCTTTCCTGCCACCCCCTCTCCTGCTCTGAGTGGAGAGGATTCTGCTCCAAACCCCTCTGCAAGTGCCCTTGGCATGACCAGGCCAGCGCTGCTGCTGGGGCAGTGGGGCAGCAGGTGATGGGCCCCAGCTGCTGGTGTGAGCAGAGAAGCTGCAGCTGGTGCTGGGGAGCTCTGGGTGTGCTGGGACAGCCAGGTGAGGCTGGCAGGTCCTGGGGGAGCAGTAAAGGTGAGGTGCACACCAGAGTCCTGCCAGCTGCTGTGCATCACCACTGGTCCTTGGCACATCATGCAATGTGTCACAGCCTTCTCCCTTTCGTTTCCTAACATCGCCTCAGCCTGAAACTCATCAACCAGTGCGGAGAGAAAACATTCACAGACGAAGCCAAAGCAGAAGTGAGCAAAGCTGTTCCTTTGGCTGCATTCCTCCAGCTCCTTGTGTCCCACTGCTGGGTTTGAGCAAGATTCACCTTCCCCTGCCCCGTGCACCTGAGCCATGGGGAGGGGACAGCAATCTTGAGTTGCTGTGAGGGAGAGCTCTTGCTGTGGCTTTGCCAAGGAAAGCTCCCTTTCATGGTACAGTTCTGGTACCTCTGCCCCAGGGAAGGGGGTAAGAGCAGGTTGTGTGAGCGGGAAGACAAGGCTGTGGAGCATGTCTTGTACAAGGAGTGCTTTTAAACTACATAAATCTACTTGTGAGTCAGATGGCAGAAGCAGGAGAGGGGAGAAATGAGGGATGAAAAAGTCAGTATAGTTGTGCCCAGAGAAGAAGCAGATTGAAGCATCCCTGGAACCAAGAAGGCTGCATCTGCTCTGCTGGAAGCAGGAGCAGCGGGCACCTGAGACAGTGACAGAAAGTTCTGTTTGTGAGGAATCTGAACAGCCCCTGCAAGCCCCACCTGGGGAGCCAAGAGCTGCCGTGGGCTGAGCCCTGGCACAGCGGGGTTTGTGCAGGCGCTGCCCATCCTGTGCTGCAGCACGCCCGGCAGCTGGGGCACCACACCCCCTGCCTTCGGGAACCAGGCATGTGGAAAAGTCCCAGAGGTGAATAACCCAGCCCAGCTTTTGCTGGACACGGCTCCCCCAGCTCTGAAAGGCTTTTTGGTCGGGTTTAATGAGATTAGTCTGTAAGCTCTGGAGATGTCAGCCTGCTGGCAGCTCCCTGTTCAGTAGTTCCTCGTGTGCCAGGGAATGATGTTCATTTCTTTGGCCTTGACTCCGCTGGATCAGGCTGTTGCTGTGCTTCTCAATTAGCTGCATCTGCGTGGCAGTAACGAGCTGGAGGTCACACAGCCCGGAGAGGGGTGCCAGAAAGTTCACTTGTGTGGAAGGGAGCTCTCCGTGCCCCCCATGCAGTGGATGCTGGGGCTCTGCAGCCAACCTGAGCCCCGTCCTCCCAGGGTCCAGCCCCTGCTTATCGCTGTCGTGGTGACACCACACAGCTTGCTCTGCTGCTGGAGAGGCTGTGTTCCTGAAAGCTCCACTCTGGGTCTGTGCTGACATTATTGAAGCTACTTGTAATAAAACATGTCACTACAGGGGCCAGGGCCACATCCGATCCTGCAAAGGGAAAGCAAAAATCCAAACAAACCCCAAAACCTCCATAAAGCTCTAACCAAGCACATGCTGGTGGTAAGGCTGAGTTTCCAGGGATGCAGATCCTGCTCCTGCCACCCTGCCAGGATGAGAGGCACCCCCTGGCCCTGCTGTGCAGCAGGGACAAGTGGCACACAGGAGTCACAGCTTCCCAGTGCCACATCCCTCTGCACATGCTGAATCCTCCCAGTGCAGGGAACTACAAATAAATGCTGTTGATGCCTCTGCCCTCCCGTCAGGGATTAGGACATGCTGGAGCAATTTGCATGGGGATGAAACTTGGAAGAAATGGCAAAGCTGAGGGAATATGATATTATTTATTATTGCCAGTTGCAAGGGAACAGCAGCAGCCTCCAAACTTGTATAACTCTGGAACATGACTATTATTAGAACGCAAAGTTAGCAAGCAATTAGCTAATTGCAATTCACATTGTCTGTTGGCAATTATAAGGAGAACAGTTATAAACTTCAACAGATGGAACTCAAATGGGTCAATCTCTCTTTTTTTTCCATCCCCAAAAGGCATTTGCTGTGAGCTAAACTCAGGTTCTCACTGAGGTTCATGAAAGCAGCCAGCCTGTGAATCAGTGTGCACCCACAGGCCACGGCCCCGCGCCCCAGCCCCGCACATGGAGCTTGTCCTGCCCAGACCTTCCCAAATGACACAGTTTTGAGGCCAGAGAGTTCAGCTAAAAGCCCTGTGGTTTCTGTCATTTACTCTCTGTGGTGGTGGATTTTTAGTAGCCGTGGAAAAGCGAGGAGCAGAAAAATCCAGCTGCAACATGTCTTTGTTCTCCTCCACTTCTTCATGGCTGTACAACTCCAGGTAATATCCCTTCCCTTCCCTTCCCTTCCCTTCCCTTCCCTTCCCTTCCCATGACACAAACTGATGGTGCCTCCCTGAGCATGATTTCTAAATCTTTTGAGGTTATTTGGGGGATTTTCATTCCCTTCTGAGGCCGAGTCAGAACAGGGATCTCTGCAAAGGTGAGCAGCAGACGAACCAGTGCTCTTCTTCCTGTCACAAGAGATGCCAGCAGAACAGCTCCCACAGGGCAGATTATTTCATCACTTTTGTTGGAAATGCCTGGGTGATGCAGCAGAAGGACACGACAGAAGGGTAGAACACAAGCCCTGGACTCGAGGGATTGCTCAGGACACAGTTTACATCTGTTTGAATCAAACACAGATGCTCCTACCTGTGACACTTTGCTGTCCTCTGAGTGGGTTTTGTGCTCCCAGTGTTAAAGGATGCTGTGACAGGTGTCTGCTGAGGGGATGAAAAACCATCATCTGTGAAGAATTTCTTTGCTGGAGCATGTCAGGGTCCAAGCTGTGCACACAGATCAGTGTGTCTGACGCTAGAGGCATACAAGGAGCACACATGATTGCCCCAGGACCCCAAGTGCTGCAGCCTGGCATGTGCCAGCCTGTTCCTTGGCTTTACAGAGCATGCAGGAGTGTGGCAGCAAGGCTGCTCTGATAGGTGGAAGCTCATTCTGCATTTCAGATACATGGAAGCTCATTCTGCATTTCAGATACGTGGAAGCTCATTCTGCATTTCAGATATGTGGAAGCTCATTCTGCATTTCAGATATGTGGAAGCTCATTCTGGATCTCAGATACCTTTTTAGAGTAGGGGCCAGTACAGGCAGATTTGGCCTTAAAAGGAAGCTTGACAGAAGATATTCCAAGGAAATATTTCACTAAGGAACCTCATCTCTACATTCAGATGCTTTGTGGCCATGGAAGGAGCTTTGCCCTTTATCCTTCCTGAATGCTGGTGATGCCAGTGACAATGGCAAAGGAACTCCTTGTTTTGGTTCAGTTGATACAGACACAGAGGCAGCTGGGTGATCTGAAACAGATTAGGCAACATGAATTTCATAAACAGTGATACAAACCCACTGCACACCTTTAGCTGATATTAAACAGGGGATGGGTTGGAATTCATCTCAGAGCAAAAGCATTATAATGAAATGGAAACATCAGGTTTTACTTAGAACCCCCAGGTTTCCCATAGGAGGCAGTTTATATAGTGACCATTTATTAAAGACAAATGCTATCATTTGGAACATATCTCATGGAGAGCAGGGCACTGGCTGATGCAGGGGAGCAGTAACTGGAGATGGAGCTTTGCATTTACAAGCTGTTGTTTTCAGCAGGCTCTGCATGTACCTCCAGGTGTGATGAAAGCTACCAGGTGCCCCAGTGTCCACCACGAGCCCTGGCCCTGGCCTCCCTCCGTGCACAGCCCCACGAGGCACCGAGGCGAAACATGCTGCACTTCAATGAGTATTTAACAGCAGACAGGAAGATAATCTGGTTATCAGAAGTCAGGCAATCATGGGATAAAAGAAGCAGGTATGGATGGGGGGCCCAGCTCTGGTTCCTTGTGTGAAGAACCTGCTCCAGGAATCCCATGAAATGAGAGCCAGCTCCTGCAGGATATCTGCTGGGACTGGAGGAGCCCTTGGCCAAGGAGCAGCAGGGACAGGGATCCTCCCCTCTGCCCCAGGACACATGGCAGCCTGCACATGCCACCTCCTCACAGGACCCGAGGCTCCGGTGTCTCTGGTTTGAGGCCCTCACTCAGAGAGCTTCAGAGGGGCGTGCTTTTGGGAGGCAGAGCATCCCTGCCTTGGCTTCTTCCTTTTGAGGCCCACAGGTGTCAGCCCTCGCTTGCAGCCGCCTGCTGTTCCTCTCCTTTCATCAGTGAGTGGTTCTGAACCACAGGGCAGATGCTAAACAGTAACAACTGCTGTTTTAGTCACATCTAGCGGTAACTTTGGTTTTGGTATTCACCTGCAAAGGAACAGTGTCCATTCAATTGATTGAAACAGTATACATTGCCTTTCTGAAATCTTTCTGGATAAGTCCCGGCATCCTGAGGAGACGGTGACTGTTTGCTCTTTTGAGATCCTAAGTCCAGGACAGGCCTGTCCTTCCTGTGCAGTAGCAGGTAAAACTGCGTGCTTTGGGAAGTACAAATTCTACTCTTTGCATGGAGGAGAACTTTCTGCCTCAATGCAGCATGGTATCTGCAGCCATTAATTTGAATAAATTCCATTTTTATGCTCCATCCAGCTTTTTGTACATCAGACAGATGTACAAAAATTCGTATGGGACAGAATAGTAAGTCCTGCGTGTGTTTCCTCTCCCATGTGATCATCAGGGATCTGACATCTAATGCCACTGTTCCTTTTTCTTACAGAGCTCACAGAGGTCAGCAGGTCAGTTCATGGAGTCCTACAAGAAGCCATGGATTCCTTTTGGGTAGAAAGCAGCTCTGAATCAGGAGGAGTCTGGGATCTCTGCCCATTTCTCATGCTGGGTGTTGGGTGGGGAGGCAGATCCCCCTGCAGCAGGGGCTGACAGGGAGGAGATGTGGGCTGGAATTTAGGGAAGAAATATTGACATTGCTGCAGATGCAATCCACCCAGGGAGCACCACAGGTGTTGGGGAACCTCCTGTCACAACACAGAGGCAAAGCTGCTGGGCTCAAGAGCCATCACTCAGCATCCCTCAGTGAGAAAATCAAACCTTGTCCCACAAAACTGCCTGCTCCAGGTGGCTTGATCCTGGGAATGTAGCTGAGGGAAGATTTCCATCTGTGCTGAGCCTGCCTGACCCCTGAACAGAGTGGAATAACCCCCAAAAGGCAAATGGTAGCAGACAAGGGATCTCCTAACTGCCTTATCCTGCCAGCTCCACATCTGGGAGGAGAGCAAGGGGGCAGAGGAGTGCATTGCCTGCCTGCCTGCACCATGCAGACAGGCTGGTGACAGCTCAGCAATGTAAATGATGCATAATAAGCCCTAAATAAAGTGTGAGGAACATGTTTGGGATCAGCAAATCCATTCTGACAAGAAGAAGCAAAGGAATGAAATCCCTTTTCCCAAACTGACTGCTAAATCATGGAATAAATGTAATCTAGTCCCACTGAAAAATGGCTACTGAAGACTTCTAGCTGGGTTCTCCTGCTCTGATCCATGGGGACACTGTGAACCAGGGACCAGGTGCTAGAAGAACTGGGGTGGAGGAGGCTTGGGGGCCATATTCTCCTCCTCAAAATCCTCAGGTTCTGTTGAAACCACTTTGTCCACTCACATCTACAGCCAAGTCTATCCCATTTCCTTACATTCCCCCATCAGCCATTTATCATCAGCAAGGGGTGGCTGGAGCCAAATGTTCCCCTGACCTTCAACAGCCCTGTGAGCCTTTCTTCTCTGCTTAAGTGGGAGACTTAAGATAAATCCAGAGTCTCTTAAACATGCCTACTCCAAATAAACACGGTGGGCTGATGGGTTACAGGCTGCCTTGGCCAGCTGAAGAGCAGGGGATTCTCTTTGCAATTCTGTTGGTGCTGTAGAGCTTCTTGTCCTCACAGGATGACAGGCAGGGGAGAGAACCCACTCATACCCTTCACAGCAGGACGAGTGGGGGCCACGATCAAAGGTAAAGAGCCCCAGAGCAGCCACAGTGCAGCAGCAGTGCTGGCAGGAGCTGTGGGAGCAGCTGTGGCACCTCACAGCTCCAGGGCTGCTCCTGGGGAGCAAAGACAGCTCCGTGCTCCAGCAAAGCATGAGCTGATCCAACTTGCTTCAGCTTTGCACTGTTAATTTTCCATGGGTTTCTATGCCCACTCCCTCTGCTGAGCCACCTCCAGGCAGGTAGATATTTTCCAGGGAAAATGCTTTTTTTTTTACCTCTGTGCCCACGATGGGAGGTGCTGAGGCTAGTTCCTCTGGAGGCTTGGGTGAACTGCAGGGAATGAGCCTCCCTGGACTTCATTGGGACTGAGAGTCTTGAAGCAGTTGTTTTATGTTCTTTGTTGCCCTTTTGCTTGAACAGGGGCCAAAAAGGTGGGATCCAGACTGCAGGTGTGTTTCTGGTGCCTCTTTCTGTTTGGGAGCTGCTGTTCCTGGCCTTTGTGGGATGCAGTGAGGTTCTCTCACTATCCCCAGGCCTTGGGAACCACAGTCCCCCCAGGCTCTGTTTTGTGGCTCAGTTTGGGTGCTGTGGGCCAGGCAGTTGTCCCAGGACACGGGGCTGCACTGACAGCACGAGATGCAGCCTCAGAGCACAGGAGGCTGCCAGGACACCTCATCAGATGGAGATTGCCTCTTTGTTCCTCCGAAAACCACAAAAAAAAAAGTTTCTCTCGTCACAGTTCAGTGATGCCCAGACAAAGATGATGTGAGATCTGTGGGAAGACTTATTACAATATAGGAATGCACAGAACCAGATGTTTAAGCTTAGCTGTGGCTCCTCCACGTCCTGCTGTCCCCGCTCAGGGCGTTGCTCGCAGGGGGATGTACAACACTGCGTGTGCTCGCTGCTGTGCAGGTCTGCAAGGGCTGCCTGGAGCCAGGGCCGTGCCACAGCAGCTCCTCTGTGCCGCGGCCCAGGGCCAGAGGCAGCAATGTCTCAAGTGCAAGAGCAGGTGCCCCTTGGTGAGCCCAGTCCGACTCCGGAGCAGTCCCCAGTCCTGGCTCAGCCCTGCAGGTGCTGCTCTCTGGGTCCCAGCGCGCGTTGCTTTTCCGTGGTCTCCGGAGGCCAAACCCTGCTCCTGGTTTTCTGTTTTTCTCTGCTGCTTCTCCGCTGAGTTAAAACGATCCAAGTCCCAGCCAGGGCTGTGTCCTGGTGGGAGCTGTGAGCCGGCAGCTGTTTTGTAACAGCCTGGGGGAGCCTCCCCATCCCGCCAGGCTCGGAGTCAGCCCCGGCGCTGCGGCTCCGCGTCCCCAGGCTGCAGCGGGGAGGCAAGGCTCACACGCACGGCCAGCCTGGCAGCTTCGTTTATTTCTCCAGCAGTCAGAATTTCATCTTTTCCACCTCCACGCTGCCAGCAGAGCCCTTATGCGCTGCCCTGACACCTTCAGGGTTTATTTCCAGCTGAGCCACGCTGCCTCCATATGTGCTCCTGCCGCTGGCTGCTGGTTATTGAGCTGGTGCTGTTGGTGCTCCTGCCTCCATTCAGAAGCTGGCAGTCCCCTTAAAAGCCGATTCATCTTGGGAGCCTAGTGGCAATTACAGCCCATCCTTCGGCATGGGTTAACTCCTGCTCTCCCGCCAGCCCCAGGGGCAGCAGTCACGCCTGGTTCTGATTAACGTGGTGCAGAAAATCCAGCGTGCTCCTCACACTGCTCACGGGAACATGGAGATGGAAAGGGGTAAAACGGTGAAAATTGCCAGGAGGCAGGAGATATGCTGGATTATTGTGACCCTGCACAGAGCTGCAGGTGCTGTATGCCCTCGCTGGGAAGGGCAGAGTCCTCACAGAAGGACAGACACTGCAGGAATGACAGGAGAGGATGTGGGTACTTCCCCAGCAGGCCTCCTAAAATTAAATCGTAAAATTGTCAGTCTGATCACCATTCATTGCCTTCCCACCTGTCAAGGTATTTTCGGCTGTTGGGGGAAGAATTGGTAAATGTTTGTGGGGAAGGTCAGGGACTATTCCCGGGAGGTTTAGGTTTAGGCTGTGAGTAAGGAATTCACTACCTGGAGAAGTGCAAGGCTCACACTGATTCCCCCAATTCCAGTGACAGGAGGGGCTGCTCCCCTGGACACGGTCACTTTCTTGTTTAACACAACTTCCTTCTGTTTAAAAGGAAACTCCAGCAAATCAAATGGTCTGAATTGCCCCTGGGTACAAAACTCCCAAAGCACATGGATTATAATTACCAGGAAAGAGTGAGCTGAGCGTTTGTGGCCCTTGAGCAGAATGTTTGCAAATCCTCTTGCTCCAGAAGTTCCCTCCAGGCTGCAAGTCAGAGCTAATGCTAAAAAAATTTTTTTTATGCAAGATCAACACTGAAGTGAAATAGAGAAACATACAAAGGAATCTCAATTGACCATCTGGCTCTGACACTCCTGAAGCTCATGGCCATTTATCTCTGTCCAAAAGTGTGCTTTAAAGACACAATAGGAATCTTCCTTTGGAGAGAGAATGGAGTGTATGTTTGGCCTTCAAATGTCAAATCGAACACCAAAGCTATGGGAAGCACATAAACACCAGAGAACAAACAAGCTCGCTCCATACCTGAGATGAAGCTTCATTTTGAATGCAGAAATGTGTTTATTTTCTTGGAAAGAAGCAGGCTCTGGCCTTTCAGCTGTTACAGATTTTCTCAAGGGAATAATTTTCCTAGCAAACCTTGTTCCTTCTGTAATCCTTTGTAGCAACTCACCGAGTCACGCTGCCCTTGCTTTAAAAATACGTTTTCAAGGCCCATTAGCAAATTCACAGGTTTTTTTTATACACTGAGAATTAAAGTGAAAACATAAGACCCAGCAAACTCTTTTCTCTTTATATACAGCCTGCCCAGTAAACAAGTGTTGCAAAAGCCTGTGTGCTGCCGGCAGAGCAGAGGGATGGGAAACAGAATGTGGTCACATGTGGTTTTATTCAGCGAGTTATTTATATAATCTGAAGTATAGCAACAATGTCCTTGGATCCAGAGTGTCCCAGCTCTGCAGTCCCTGCCGAGGGAGCCTCTTGGCTTTCCCACTGTGCCTACATGGACACCCCTGAGCTCCCAGTGCTTCACTTCCACATGGCACCGCTCCGTTCCTGACTCCTGGGAGTTTGGATCTGCAGCGCTCTTGGACACATTTCCAGATCTGCATCCTCCCACAGTCCAGCCTCCTGCATCCTGGTACTCACTTGGTGCCTCATCCTGCATCGTGGGGCTCCACTGGCGCATCCTCCTGTGCCCTGGCAGTCCCCTGGTACATCATGCCGTGTCCTGGTGTTCCACATGGCTGCCTGGCACCGCCTGTGCCTGTGCCTGGCCAGGAGAGGGCTGTGAGAATGTCTGAAGGACAGCGTGTCCCAGGAGCCAGCATGGCCTCACCCTCCCTGCTTCTTACCTCCCTCTGCCCCTCGAAGGCCCAGTTTTATGCCCAGAGATGTCCCAAAGCGCTGTGACTCTTTCTCCTCACTTTCCCCACATCCCCTGGCACACAGCATCGGCAGCAGCACGCCCGGGCTCTCTGCAGGGGCACCGAGCTCAGCTGCAAGGACTGTGCAACATTGCAGACTAGTGGCACGGGAGGAGATCAGCTGGGGCTGGGAAGGGCCAGAGCAAACCTGAGGCCATCAGCAAACACCTGATCCATTCCCTCTGAAGAAATGTCTTTAATCTTGCTGGCATTAGAGGTTATGGTCAGCCATTCTCCAGGCAGGTGGATGGAATTCTTTATTGTGCCTCTTTGGTTGTATCTTGGATAGCAAAAAGGATTATCCTCAGATTTTTGTGTCTCGCTCAGAGCCCTCAGCACGTGTTTATAATTTTCTTCTCCCTTTCAGGCAATGCCAGCAATCTCCTGAAGTTCTTAAACTGAACCTGTGAAATTTAATGGCTGGACAGTGTATCTGGCATATTCCTCTACAATTCAAATGTGCTTCTCATACTGATCAATAATCTTTTTTCTCCAGCAAAGTATCCACTGTATTTTATCTCTAGTATTTCTCATGTTATTCTGTGTCAGAAAGGAAGGTCAGACACTACACAGACTCTGAATTTCCAAGGAGCAGCAGTAGGTGGCTGGCTTGGATTTCCTTAGTCTGGTTTGTGCTTGTTTGTGCAGGCAAAGCCTTCTTCATGGCAGGGACAGTCAGAGCCTGGGCTGGGCAGGTCCTGCAGACGTGCCAGGGGCAGGGTGGGGTCCTGGCAGTGGAGCTGGCACTGCCCAGGCGTTGATGCCGTATCCCAGCACATGCAGCTCAGCCCTCCTGTTCCACTCCTGGTTGCTTTTCTGTTAGAAGCCAGGAGTTTAAAACTTGAAATAACCACGGATCATTGCCCACTTTGAGGGGGAGGATGCTGCTTCTCTTCCTGAGCCAAAAGAAAGACAATTTATCATAGAAATTCCATAGGTTGTCCTGCGCTCACACACACACACACACACACACACTCAAACACACACCCCGCTCCTGTGGAGCTCAGTGGGTGACTTGGCACACTTAGGTGTTCCCACACCAGATTTTGGTGAACCTTTTCTGTATTATGCTGTCCTCCTGGGGTGCACCTGAGGTGGGTGGGGGCAGCCAGCTTGGCTCTGGAGCCACAGAAGGGTTACAGGCAGTGCTTGGTGGCAGGCAGGATGCTGAGCTCCATGAACCTGTAATTGCAAATGTGGAGTTGTGGTACTGAGGGAATTCAGTGAATCCACAGATTTCATATCTCCACTGACCTCCTGTGGCCCATAAATGGTCTAAATACTGGTTCCTGTTGCCTGTGGCCAAGAGTTAGCTCTCGGGTTTTTCAACAAGAACTGGCATCATTTGGGAGTGGATTTGAGGCTGCATGGAGTCATCAGCTCTGTTTCTCAAAAGCTTTTTTCAAAAGTAATTTCTTTCAGTGAACCTTTAGCTGCTGCCCTCTCCCCATCACAGCCCTTCCCTGCCCCTGCTGCATGCCCAGTCATCACCATGCCTGATGTGGGGCTGCTCCTCTGCCACTCAGCAGTGATGGTCAGGGGCTCAAGGCAAATGGGCTCTGCTTCCCCACCCAGGCACTGCACACAGAGCCCAGCTCCCCTCCCCTGGAGAGCTGCAAGCAGGCAGGAGGAGGTGGAAATGCCAAGGAGCTGCCCTAGGACGTTGCACAAGCAGAGGGTTTGCAAGAGGGATCCGGTGGCACCACCACGCACCAGCGTGTGCTGGGAGGAGGCTGCAGAGAAACTTCTTTTCTTTTCAAGTGGCCATCCCACCCCTGTCTCTGCTGTGGCCAAGTGTTTCCAGCTTTCAGGAGGAATGGCACAAGGCAATCTGCTGCTGTCTTCTCCAACGTGCTCAGGGGCGAGCTGAGGTGGAATCGGCGCTGCCACCGTCCCTGGCATGGGGCTCCTGCCATGCCACTCCTGCCCTGAGTCCCTGTGGCCTCTCCTGGCACTCAGTGCCCTTGGCACAGGGGTGGCTGCTGCCTCTGACAGCTGCCCAGCCCAGTGCTCACTGCTCAGTGGCCCCAGGAGCCTCGACACAGCCTCGGTAGCCATCAAGCCCAGGACCCACATCCAGGGACAGCCAGGCTCTTTTCCAGCCCAGCAGAAATCCACGGTTTGGCTCTCTGCTTCCTCCCATTCTGCCCAAGTTTATTTTCCTTGTTTTCTGTTTATGAGCTAGGGGAGTATTGAATTTCCCGAAGTCACTGCCATCCATTGCCACAGGTCTCTCACACAAAGACTCCCTCAATGCCAGGATCCAAGTTTTGCAATTGGACCGGGTCCCTTTCCCTTCAACCATTGTGGAAACAGCCTTTGTTTTGCTTCTGGAGCTTGTTCCTCAGGCCCAAATCAAGGGCCACTGTCCAAGCCTGGGTTTTTTGAAATCTGATTTCACTGTTTTAATGAAAACAGCACATTTCAGGGGATGGGGCTGAGGTCCTTGAACAGTAGGATTTTTTGTCTGCAGGACTTGCATATCTGCAAATGCTGCGCTGTCCAGTCCTGCCAGTGGCCTGCAAACAGCAAGAACTGGAGGGACGAGGCAAAAATGCTCCTCAGGGATTTTTTAAAAGAGAAAGCTGGCTCAGAGTCTCTATTCCAGCTGCAGACTGGCGGCCAAGGTTGAACTTCCTGTGCCCTCAAAGGGGCTGGAGAACTTGGCAGGTGCAGGAGGCTGAGGCAGTGCCTGTGGCCAGTGGAAAGCACCATCACGCTCTGGCTCCTGTGGGACCTCTCTGGCCCCAGGAATGTGGCCCATCAATGTGGCTCAATTGCTGCCTCCAGTAGGAGATTTCTCTGCACCATGTCCTGGCAAAGGGCAGCTGTGCTCCTCTGTTCCATGCATGGAAGTCTCAGCAACCTCAGCCTTTGCTGATGAAAACTCCATTTATTCTGGGCCTGTAGGAGAGGAATCCCCTCTAACTGCGTGCTCAGGCATGTGCTGAAGCTGCCCTTGTGTGTGTCAGAGCCAGGGAACGGCTCTGTAATCACCCATTTTTATTTAATTGTAACGCCTCTGTCCCACGAACTGTTCCAGATGCTCTTATGGTTCCTAGCTCTGGGCTCTAAACATGCTGTTCTCCTCACCCTGGTCCCCACCCTTTAAGCACAAACAATTGTTTTGCTGGTTTTTGAGCCCTTTTTGTGCCAACGGGATGTGGGGAGAGAATCCCCTTCATGCCAAATTCAGTTGATAATAAGAAACAGGAAGGGAGCAGGATGCCAGCTCCAGAGGAGCTGGGCAGCCCAGGCTGTGCGGGTGTCCCCATCCCCCAGCAGCATCCCGGCTGGGCGAGGGGAAGGCCAGGGGGCAGAGGAGGCTGGAGTTTCACCGAGGGACAGGAAGGCGAGGCTGCACGCCCCAGCAGCCATGCTCCCAAAGCCCAGCTACAGCACCCCGTGGGCGCTGCTGCCGCTCCTGCTGAGCCCCGGGGATGCTGCAGGGCCCTGTGCTGGGCACACCCAGAGCTGCCACTGTGCCTCGGGAAGGGACTGAGGGCTGTGAGGATCCTGCTGGCAGCTCCAGGAGCTCCCTGTGCCACGGCAGTGCCACCACCTGCACGGCACAGCCCGCCCAGCCAGAGCCTGGCAGGTGCTGCTGGCACCGCTGCCCTTGGCAGTGGCTCCTCTCACAGAGGGACCCCAGAGCTGCTGCTGCAGCCCTCCCTCTGCACAGCTGGTGTGGGGAGCCCTGGTTACCAGCCTGCTGTGTCTTTGCTGTTCCTGGGGGATCAGTTATGCCAGTCCCCATGCTGATGGCAGGGCTGGAGAGGCACAGCTCCAGATGCAGCTGGGAAACTGCTGCCATCAGTGCTGGGGCCACCTGGGGCCACTGGCCAGAGGAAGGGGATCCTTGTTCCCAGGACAGATTGTTGCTCTGGTCTCTGCAGGTTCCTCCATCTCCTCTTTTATCCCTTCTTTATATGTATTTCAGAATGATATAAATTCTCCGCTATGGACCCTGCTGGGTGAGCACAAAAGAGAACTAGCAGGCAGGCCCAAGAGAAAGGGAGGATAAAAAAAACCACAGGAGAAAATTAATAAAGCATTTGAGAAAGGGAGAGGATGCCTCGCTGGGAAAGTGTGTAGCACACAGGGCTCCCCAAAGCACATCAAAGCCTGACTCTGAAATTAGCCCAGCTGATGGGAATGTAAAGCAGGGGATTCTCCCACTGAGCTGTGGATTGAGAGTCCCCCCACAGGCTGCGAGGCACTGACATTTGTATTTATCCAGGCTCGAAGCTCCATCATGGAGCTTTTCAAAGGGCACTGCTGGGACCCAGCAGGTCTCCTCCCCAGCATGGCAAACATGGCACTTTTAATTACTGCACATGTGCCCGACCCCCACACTAATTCTTGTTGCAATTACAGCGATCTAATTGAGTTTATTCACTCTCTGAAGCTTTTGTGTCTTTCTTCCTCGCACTCCCTGCCGGTGAGAGCCGGGGCCTCCATTGATGGGGTAGGTAGGGACAGAGGCAGCGCCTGGTGCTGACCCTGGGGCCTCTTTGTGTCCCTTGAGCTGCCGCTGCTGCTGGGAAATGCCAAACGCCCCGCCGAGGCAGCGCCCTGCTGTCCCCGGCGCCGAGCGAGCCCCGCAGCTCGCCTGGAGAGACACTTCTCCATTTTTATAGGAAAATCACTTCCAATCGGCAGGGAAACGATGGCCCGGCAGTGACAAACGGGCGCTCCGTGCGCAGCGGGGGATGAGTGCTCGACAGGGACCAGAAAGGTCTTCAGAGCCTCTTGGCCCCGGGACATCCGAGAACTCCTGTCCCCATCTCCCCTCTCACTCTCTGCAGGCGCTCGAGGCAGGTCTGAGACTTCCCAACATGAAAATGCACCTACCCACCAGGGACGAGACGCTTTTGGAAGGGGGCTCCTGGCTGGGAGGGGTCTGTGCCCAGCCAGCACCAGCCCTGGCATCAGCAGCTGCCATCAGTGTGTAAGTGATGCCCTCGTTGCAGCCCCCAGCTGTGCCTGGCACCTGTGGCAGGTGTTGCAGGTGGAGCCAGGACCCGGTGAGTCAGGGAGCCCCAGGTGAGTCACTGGGAAGAGCCCCCGGGTGCTGCCCCTACGGCTTTTGAATACAATGGCTAATGTTGAAAACAAACAAACCCATTAGCAAGTTTCTAAGGGAAATAATCTGCCCAGAAAACAAATCGAAATCCACTTAATTCTTTTTTTCTTTAAATCCCTTTAACTTTTGCATCCCTTGAGAGTGAATTTTGCCTCCACTTTTCCAGCACTCATCTGTTCTTTCTCTTTTTTTCCCTTCTTGCTATCTCTCTGGATTACTGGACCATGGTGGGACATGACATTCCAGCTCCAGGGGCTGCTGCCACCACTCATCCCACTGACCTCTTGCTTTTCAAGCTGATTTGATTAACAAGAAGGAAAATGAAACTTGTTGGTGCTTGAAATTAAAATTTCCTCACGCAATATCAGCTGCAGAGATGCTGAACCTTCTACAGGGAGATGAACAAGGCTCCCACCTGAGATGGTGCCAGGGCTGAGCTGGGGTCCCAGGGGCACCTCCATTCCTGGAGGAGAACTTCTTGGAGAGCCTGATGGGAACATCTGCCCTGGCTTCTGTGGATGCTCTTGAAGAGGGAGCGAAGCAGACACATGGTGACTGGCACCCAGCCCAATGAGGGAGGAGGGGGAGGAATTAACTCTCATTTAAGTCCATTTTTGTTGTAAATAAACTATAATCACTTCAAACCTTTTGCTTAATCAGAAAAGGCTGTTGAACATTAAGTAAACCATCAGCAGACTTGTCTTACTGCTGGATTAGAGATATTAAATGCCAGCAATGCTTGATTTTTTTAATCTGTCCTGCAGCTGCATTATTAAAACAAACACATTTTCAGACCTGCAAAAATCCAGAAATGAAAACAAAAGATGAGATTGAAGCTTTCCCAGAGGCAAGGTCTGAAATCTGGATAATTTTTAAATCTACGTTTAGTCTTCATCTTTTGAACCAAATAATGGAGGGAAATGACACATAATAAAATTACCACTGGAATTAACAGCACATCCTCTAACAAAGCCAGGTTAAAACTTAGGAATCCCTCTGTGCAGAGACAACAGCTCTGGAACCCTCTCAGTGCCCTGCTGGCACAGAGGACTCCTCTGTAGCCCCAGGTTTCTGCTGAAGAGAGCAAACAGCTCTGGCTGTAAAAACGATGCCATTTTTTTTTTTCAGGAAAAGTTTTCTGAAAGCTCCAACTTCTGGACTCCAGTAAACGAGCCAAGACAGGCTCTTGCAGTTTATTAATTTTCACCTGCATTTGAAAAAAACGAAGGTTTCTGACTACCTTGGTGACAGAGAAAAGCTTGGAAGTGTGATGTCCAGGAGCCCAGCTGGAGCCAGAGAGCAGCCTTTACTCATCATTTACTCAAGGTCTGAGCCCTCCTGCTACCCACGGAGCAGCTGATGGTGCCAGGAGCTCCAGGAGGCCACAGGGAGGGTGACTCATTGTCTGCTGGGACATGAAACCCCAGTGCTCAGGAACTGCTCCCCAGATGGGTACTGGGGGCCCCTGAGGATGAGGCATGGCCAGGAGCAGAGTCCTGCCCTCAGCCAGGGTGTGAGCAGGCCCCTCCTTGCCTCGCCACTGCCACCCTGCCCACAGCTCTGGCATCCTTTTGTTCCTCCCTCCAGCCCTGGGGACAGTAAAACCCGATTTTAAGGGAACCAGAGGAAGATGCCAGCTTGGCAGGGCTGGGCACGTTGGGACGTGCTGCTGTCCCAGGGCAGCCGAGTTACAGTGAGTGTCTGTCACTGACGGGGATGCCAGCCAGCAATTTATTTTCCACATTAATTTTGATTATGAATTCTTACATGCTTGCAGAGTCCAATTTTCAAAAGGGAAGTTTCCACCCCTTACACACAGGACAAAAAAAAAAAAATCAGATTGACCTAAAGTTGTTCTTTCCTAAATTTCTTGTGGAATCTTGGCTGGATGCAAGTTGTCTCAAATGCAATTACACTGTCATAAATAATTTTCCACCTCTTTTTTCCGTCTCAACCATCCCGCTCCCCTGCGGTCAGTGGAAATTTCCCCCTTTTATTAGGTTAGACTCATTGGCACTGAGAAAAACTGCGCTCATGGCATCATTGTCTGCCGCGAGCCAAATCCTCGGAGATTTCCCTCCCACTGACAAAAGCCGGGGCCAGGGCTGCATAACGGAGCCTGCAGCCGGGTGCCGCCCTTCCACAAGCCTGGGGCGTCCTTGTCGGGACTGAGCGAACACCCCCGGGAGCATCGCAGAGCGCAGCGCCCGCACAAGCCTCGGGGGCTCGGGAGCAGCAGCTGCCCGCGGGCTCAAAGCTCGCAGCGCTTCCAGACAAACGCAAGAAGTGTTTCTAGAAGCCCTTCGCTGCAGCAAAGAGGTGTTGGCGAGAGGTTATCTCTTGTTGGGAATCAGGGATACAGGGAATGTTTCTCTGCCTGTGCTGGAAGGTTCTGACCATCAGGAAAACTCTGGTTTTGATCTCTGTCTGTGGAGAAAGCTTCCAAGGCTTTGGGAGGGAGTGCAAACAACCAGAGTGTGAATTAGAAAGGAGTATGGTTGGGAGTGTGTCACTTGGTGTGGAAATGCATATTTTGGGTTTTATATAGTAGGGATGTAGGTGAGGACTCAAGATGGAGGATTGTGGGTGTTGCCTCAGTTTCCCTTCTTCTTCTTCTTCTTCTTCTTCTTCTTCTTCTTCTTCTTCTTCTTCTTCTTCTTCTTCTTCTTCTTCTTCTTCTTCTTCTTCTTCTTCTTCTTCTTCTTCTTCTTCTTCTTCTTCTTCTTCTTCTTCTTCTTCTTCTTCTTCTTCTTCTTCTTCTTCTTCTTCTTCTTCTTCTTCTTCTTCTTCTTCTTCTTCTTCTTCTTCTTCTTCTTCTTCTTCTTCTTCTTCTTCTTCTTCTTCTTCTTCTTCTTCTTCTTCTTCTTCTTCTTCTTCTTCTTCTTCTTCTTCTTCTTCTTCTTCTTCTTCTTCTTCTTCTTCTTCTTCTTCTTCTTCTTCTTCTTCTTCTTCTTCTTCTTCTTCTTCTTCTTCTTCTTCTTCTTCTTCTTCTTCTTCTTCTTCTTCTTCTTCTTCTTCTTCTTCTTCTTCTTCTTCTTCTTCTTCTTCTTCTTCTTCTTCTTCTTCTTCTTCTTCTTCTTCTTCTTCTTCTTCTTCTTCTTCTTCTTCTTCTTCTTCTTCTTCTTCTTCTTCTTCTTCTTCTTCTTCTTCTTCTTCTTCTTCTTCTTCTTCTTCTTCTTCTTCTTCTTCTTCTTCTTCTTCTTCTTCTTCTTCTTCTTCTTCTTCTTCTTCTTCTTCTTCTTCTTCTTCTTCACCTACTCCATGTTCTGCAATGTTGGGGGCACAAAATTATTGGATAGAATCAGCCACAGTGCAGGTGTTACATGAACAGACAAATAATTAGGTATTGGTAATAGAGCAATAACAACAGACTTTTTAGGAACATGGTATCAGGTAATTGCTTACGTTATCTTGTATAAATTCAGACATTTTGAGTCTTTTGAGGCTTTGGCTGGCGTGTTTTCCAAGAGTGCAAAGCCTGTGTCATTCCTGGCTCCAAACTTGTGATAAGAAACAATAAACAACCTCTGGAGACCGAAAAAACAAAGCCCCTCTTGCTCTGTCTGTGGGTCACACAAACCATTGGGGATTGCAAAGCTCCAGCAGCGCCTGGGTGGGGGAAATCCCCCTCCCCAAGGGGAGAAATCCCCCTCCCCACGTCTCTCACGGGCTTTGGCTGGTTGGCACCGTTTGCTCGTGCCTGCTCTGCTCCCCGCGCTGTCGCTGCACACGAAGAGCCCGGCAATGTGAGCAGCAGCTGCCCATGGACTTCTGCTGCTCAGCCCTCGGCTCTGCTGGCTTTTACTCTGCTTTTCAGAGGAGCTGCATCCCCAAACCACTTCACAGAGCAGCCTAATTAGAATCATGGGTGCAGAGCCAAGTGGGGAGGAGCAGCTCTTTGAGCCCTGCAGAGAGAGGGGTCATGCTCCGCGCCCCGGCTGCTCTGCGGGGCGAGGGATGGATCACTCCCCGGGCTCTGTCACACCCAGGCCACGTCTGAGCAGATCCCATTAATTCAGCCCCTTCAAGGGCTGGTAAGCAATTTTCAAGCGTCATTAAAAGTATGAGTGGTCCTCAGTGTTCCTGGGATGAGCAGTGGGAGCAGGGAGTGGGGTGGCTGTGGGGGGACAGTGGAGGCTGTGGTGCTCCAGGTTTGTCCCTGACCATCAGCCCAGCCCCTCCTGGCTCCAAACATTTCCTCTCCTGCCAGATGAAGCGGGCAGGACTGGGGACCCCAGCCCTCTGTGCCTGCTCCCTAGGCCTCCTGGCAGCCTGCAGGGAGCAAGGAGGGCGTCTCAGGCCACAGAGCCCATTTTGCAATGCTGCAGTAAGCCTCAAACAGTTGGATGTATCTTCTGCTGCAAGAAGTTTGTTTCTTGACACTTCAGTGCCTTCCCAGCAACGAGGCTGTCTCACTCCAGCCTGACAGGGTTCTGGTTTCTGTCTGAATGAGGAGTGCTCATCCTTCTCCTGCTCCTGTGGCTGCGTGTTTTGAATTAAATCGCATCAGAGACATTCAGGAAAGTGTGAAGTGATTTTTATTTAGCGGATGAAAAATTTTGGGGGGAAATAGAATTTGATGAAATTGCACCGTCCAATAGTAGTAACTGGTTCACAGGAAAGTAGAGAGGAGTCTGCAGCCCCAAGTCATGTGAATGTTGCCAGGACTGCGAGCCACATTACTCACTAAGTGGAAAGTCCAGGTAAAGCCCAGCCCCTGGCTCCACATGTGGTAGTGATTTGGGCAGATCCTCTGTCAGAGTGGCTGACATCATGAGGAGAGGTATTTACAGCCGACAAGGAGAGCTCTGCACAGACCTTGGCCCCCCTCCCCCCTTTTTTTGTTTTATTCTGAGCTGTTATTATAAAGTATTATTTATTAAGTGGTGAGAGCATGAGCAGCACAACCCTTCCAAACTTAAAGCACTTTTCATTTAACAGAATGAAAATTATTTTTACATGAGTATATGAAGGAAAGATCCACAGATTCTGGACAGCTTTATGGAGGCAGGCTATAAATTCTGAGCTCACAAAACTATTTTTTCTCACCAATAGTTCTCTCTTTACCTCTGAAAGTTTCTTTTCAATAAACACAAGCTGACTCCTCGGCAGTCTCCAGAGGAGGATGCTCACAGCTATCACTGTATCTAGTGCATGTGATCTGTGGATCATTCCACTGAGGCACTTGGGGACACATTTCCATGTATGCCAGCACTGCTCCTGCACGAGCCTGGGGCTGGGGCTCGTGTTACTGACCTGGCCCAAAGCCACCCCAGACAGCAGGGCTCATTCTGCTGACATCCCTGAGCCATCCATCAGCTGCAACAGGACAAATCTCTCTCTGGGTCACCCACTTAACTAACTCTCATAGCAGAGGGCAACTTCCAAGCCCATGGGAATGGGCCAGACCGGGTGGTGAGCAGAGCCCACGCCCAGCTGGAGCTCAGGAGCGCTGGCTGCACCCAGCGAGGCAGAAATCTGCTCAGAGAGGGGAGGGAAAGGCACCCACTGCCCCACTCCTGTCCCCAACCCGTGCTGCTGTGTCCCATGTGCATGCTGTGTGATCTGTCAGCAGCGATGGGCTGCTTGCCCCTGGGCTGGAAACACCCACACCATCCCTCCCAGGCACTCCAGGTGACCTGCTGACCCTGGGGCTGAGCTTTGCTGCCTCACCTGGCCATACACAGCCAGAAGGGAGCTGTATTTCTTTGTCACATAGCTCAGAACACCAGTTGCCCTCATATTATTTGTGTTTGTGATCTCACGTTGCCTCAGAATGCTACTGCGTCCTCCCCTCAGATGAGGGCTGTAGGGAAACCACAAGCTTTTTGAAATGTAAAGCTGGTGAGCAACAAAATTCTGAAACCACAGGAAATGAAATGAGCAAGTCCTGCAGTTCACGCTTTTTCCCTTAAGCTCCTCCATTGCTCTTAGAAAAATGTGCATGAAATGGGGTGTTAGCAAACGCTTCCTGTCCTCCAGTAAGATTCCCAGCTTCCCGAGTGCTGAGAAGGATGGAGGGATGAGTTGTAGAGGGTAATCCTGGCTCATTGTGACAAACACCACAAATTAGAACACATCAGGACCACTGGGCAGGGGCTGACAAAAGACCCCCACGGTGACAACAGGCAGTGACATCTGGGACCCGCCAGCGCACGCTGACGGCAGCCACGGGCTCGCCTTCTGCTCTGCTCCACGCTGATGGGGTGATACTTGGTCTTGTTGTTGGCGCCCCAGCAGTGGGACAGCTCCAAGCCCATGGTCTGTGCTCACACCAGGGCGCAGTTCAGCTCCGTGCCAGGCTCTCTCTGCCTGCTCCTGGGCAAGGGGCTTCTCCTGCTCAGAGGGGTATTGATCCTTCCCAGCCTCGTGGGGAGAAAGCTGCCTGGTTTGGGAGCATTAGGCACTGTGAAGTGATAGAATAGGTCCAGCACGGCCCACAGCTCATCCCTCTGCTCAGGGAGCCTTGGCCCACGCTGTGGAGCCCCAGAGCCCTTCATCCTCTGTACAACCTTTTACAGAGGGAGTGCAAACAAGCTGGCGCAGCACTGGCTGTGGTTGAATTCACTGTCATGTGGTTTGTGTTTCCCTGATGACACATTTATGGGGTGCCATGCCAGGGCAATGACCCCTGAGGGGAAGTGAGAAGCATCCATGTTTTTCCCCTGTCTGCAGAACACACCAGTTGCATGAATGGCCACAAGCTGAAAGTGGCTGTGCCACCAAGCCCAGTCTCCATGAGTCTCAGGAGCATGATTCACTCTGCTCCAGAGCATCAGTGACCAGAGCAGCTTCAGCCCTTCCCTTTCCTCAGCAGGTGCAGCTCTGCAGGCCCACACCTTGCAAATGGGCGCGCTGGCAGGGGCTGCTGGCAGCACTCATCACACTCCCTCTTGCTTTTGGAGTCAGAGGCTGGTGGTGCTCTGCAGATCCCTCTGAATCCTTTCTCCAGCAGCCCAGCAAGGGCAGCTGCCCTGGGGAAGGATCTGTACCCGTGGAGAGGCTGTCATGACCCATGGAGAGGGAAGCAGCAGCTCCCAAGCCCTTGGCAGCACGGCGGGAGAGCAGCTGCCTCCACGTCACGCTGCTGGCTCCAGGGGGGTGTCCTGGTGCCTCAGCGAGCTATGAG
The DNA here is from genome assembly GCA_013399455.1 of Anthoscopus minutus. Classification (NCBI taxonomy): domain Eukaryota; kingdom Metazoa; phylum Chordata; class Aves; order Passeriformes; family Paridae; genus Anthoscopus; species Anthoscopus minutus. Next base: position 67,095 of record VWYI01021247.1, on the reverse strand, counting down.
CCTCCAGGATTTCCCCAAGAAATGTCAAGGGACAGTGCAGAAAATGATGCTTTTCAATAACAAGGAAATATTCCATGAATGAAACCAGATCTGTTTATTTTGAGTTCACTCTTGCAAATCATTGCAAAGAGAACCCAGTCCCACAGAATAGGTCCAACATGGATGTGAATCACATGAGGTGCAGGTTTGATCCAGCACAGAAACTTTTTGAATTTGCTTTCTTTAAATCTAATTTCTTATTGAAACAATGTGGTTTGCATTAAGGTTTTGATGTTTTGTTTTAAAACCACACATCTAATTTTAAATGTTTAAGACTTATAAATAATACAGTAATTTTGATGCAGCCAAAGAAGATCTCATGCGAGAAACAGATAAATCAGTAAATCAGTACCTCATTTACATGTTTAACATGTGCCACATTTCATTCCCCATCCTCCTTGGATGAGACTCAAAGGGACCTTCCAAAGAATTTGCCCCCACATCCCTGCTTCATCCTGAGATAGAAACAAGTTCCAGTTCAGAAAAAAACCAGCTTTTATCACAGATGTCAGCAATTAAATTGTCCATTAAAAAAAATAAAAGAAACATCCACTCACCTTATTTTTTCCCTTTTCTCATTTGCTAAGATGAGAAATATTTCCCTCCATAGCTGCAATCCTCTGGGAAGGCTTTCCAGCACGTCCATGGGCAGCGTGGGGCACCTCCCTAGGAACTGAGCTCTCCTGAGGGAGCCAGAGCTGCTCCATGGGGCCAGAACTGCAGAGTCCATTCCCTCCCGCGGGTCTGCATGGGTGCCAACAGCAGTGTCAGAATGGGAAGTGCCCTGTGAGAGGTGTTGGGACACCCTGAGGTGTCCCCACCTCCTCCAGGGCCACCTTTGCCCTCTCAGATGCTCCCTGGACAGCAGGCATGGCACACACAAAACCTTCAGGGAAATAAAGAGCAAGCTGAGGTTGCTCAGAGTGCCCACACCCCCTCTGCTGTCAGTGCTCCCTGTCCCTCTGCTCTGTGCCTGCACCCACGTGCCCAGCAAGGCCACTCGCCCCAGCATTGCTGCCACAGCTACATTTGTTATCACCTAGGCTTGCACCTGTCCCATTCAGACGATAATCACATCAAATCAACTCATTTCCTCCTGCTTCCCCTCACCAGAGAGCTTCTGCCTCCTGCGGAAGAATTAATTCCAGTAATTAATTCAGCCACTCTAGCCATGAACAGAAAATGCCCCAATTACTGTCTCTCCTCCTGTGGTGTGGCAGTGAAATCTCATTAGCAGTTGTGCACAGCCAGAACTGCACTAACGGGGGTGTCAGATGTGTTAATGGAAAACACTTTCCTTTCTCCTTTGGCTGTTTCCACTAAATCAGTGCGGAATTTGATCTGCAGGAGTCTGCATGGCCAGGCTTTAGGGTCATGAAGTGTTAGAGGGAACAGAGCTCTGTCAGTGCCCTGACCCGGGCTCACTCAGCACCTCTGTGTGCCCCAGCACCTCTGCACTTCTCACCCGTGCTGTTGGATTTGTTCAAGGTGCAAGGACCTAAATCTTGAGCCATTTTATCGGCTGATGTGAGTCGGTGTGTGGCTCTCAGGCCCACATGAACAGCACGCTGTATGCTGGAGGGGCTGGCTGCAGGGGGAAGGTGGGCTCCGAGCTCCAGGGGCCATGGGACAGGGCTCCCAGTGCCAGTGCCTGCCCTCGAGGTGCTGCTGTGGTGGAGAGCCCAGGCAGTCTCCTCCTGCCCATCCTGCTCCTGGGCATGCCTCCACCAGGCCTCCTGAAAGGTTAAAAGCATTCTTGATCTGACCCTAGTGCAGGTCTGAATTAGAAATAAATGAAAAAGGAGAGAAGAGTAAAACTATGATTTGACTTTTATTAAAGTTTCAGGAGGGATACAGGCCAATAATTCCTTTTTATTGATAAACGTACCATTAAACTGTGCATTCCCCCATCCCTTTCCACTTTTGGCTGTAAGCTGCCTGGCACTGATGGGCAGAGGAATGTGCAGGGACATTATGGGCCAGGGTGCCCTACACCTGCCAGGGGCTGCTGACCCACGGGGACGGCATGGGGAGCGTAGAGAGAGCGGGGAATCCCATCAGCACAACGCCCCTTGGCACGGGTTCCACAGGGATGCTGCAGCCCCGACCGAAAAGATACTGTTTGTTTGGTTTGGCAGGGAAATCCGCTTCTCTTCCGCTGTTTATTGACACATGAATCAGAGCTGGCACGGCAGCCGGGACTCGGCAGTTGTGTACAAGCACGAGAGCGCGTGTCAGGCAGCGCAGTGAAAGCTGCAGTAATGAGCCCATTAATCATGTCACTCCCGGGCAGGGAAAGCGCAGTCCCCGGTGCGTGGGACACTCTGCTCGCCGAGGGGAGCCCGGCACGCTCCCAGCCAGCTCAGACAGACCGATGTGACTGCATCCCCATCGCTGCCCTGCCGCGGCCGCGGGGATCCCGGCAGACGCCCCAGCCCGGCCTGAGAGCTGCCTCAGCCCGCGGCGTGCGGCTCGGTGTTCTGCATGCTGCGGTGCTGCTCTGACCTTCCCTGAGCTACCCCTTCCCTCCCAGGTGAGACGGGCAGGGTTCTGCTGTTCCTGCTGGCCCTCCATGCTCAGCTTCATCTCACCCAGCTCGCTTGGGTCGGCATCCCCGGGTCCCCATGCTCACCTCTGCCCATGCTGGTGACCCTTTCTGCTGCCACATGGCCACAGCACATGGGGTCCCCGCCTCTGCCTCCGCCCCGGCTCTGCCTGTTCAGAGCTAGCAGGACAGCTAGGAAAAAACCCAGTCATTTTTATTCAGGATTAATAGACACTTTTAGTCTTTATTTTTCACTGCTTGAGAGGATTTATTTTGTTTGATCCTGGGATATAAAATCTTCCCCTTCAGGGGAATTTCCACTGAAAGTACTAACCTTAATAAGAAGTTCTCTTGTAAAATCTCAGAAGGAACTTTCTTTTGAAAATGATGACACTTCAGAGAGGGTTTGCAATGAGTTTTACTTTGAGTGCAACACAGCTTGACCTTAATTATGGAGCTGTCCCTGCTGCTTCATTAAACAGATAAATAACAATAAGAAGCAGATTTGCTTAATGTCACTGCAGAGTTTGTGGGCCAAGTTCAGAACATTAAATGCTCCACCAGTGTCTGTGCTGACACTTCAAGCAGGATAAATAATGACAGACATGACATGTGGGTGACATGGTGCTGGTGGAGCATCCTTCCTTCCTCCATGAGGTCTCCAGGAGCTGGTGCTGCTGGCTGTGCCTCAGGAAGTGGATGCAGGTTTTGCTGCATTTCTACAAGCTGGTCTGTAACCCAAACCAGGTCACACGCAGCACAGGAAAGCCGAGCTCCTTGTGATGCAGGGAAACCTCCTTTGGTGGCTGCCCTGTGCCAGCAGCAAGACTGACCTCTCCTCTGGGCTGCAGCTGCTCTGGTGCCTCTTGGTATCAATAAACTACTGGAGGAGGTTGGTGAGATCAGGAAAACACCAGATCGTGAGCCCTGCTCTGGGTGAGCCATCAGCAGCCTCTTGGCAAGCGCAGCAGCCAGCGCAGCGTGTGTCTCGTTTGTGAAAGCAGCGCCTCGGCACGGCTGCTCGGCATTTGGGCAGGGTGAATGAAGTGAGCTCCTGCTCTGCCGAGCTGCGCTGCTGAGAGCTGTGCCTGCAGCCTGGCCGGGCTCAGGCTCAGCCCTGCCTCGGCGGCCTCGCCCAACCCCGGCTCCTGCTGCCTGCACCTGCTGGGGCTCCCGCTGTGCCTCTCCCTGCCTGGCTGCAGAGCTGCGTGCTGGGGAGGGAGGATGTGGACCGAGGGAGAACCACGGGGTTGGCATCTGCAGCTCTGCACTGGCCCAGCACCTGCCCTCCCTTACCTAGAGCCAGTTCCCAGAGACAAACGCTTGTGTTGTAGATACTCTGATTAGAACAATGAAGCTGATTAATGCAAACCAGAAATGAAATTCAGAGAGAGGAAGGGGGAGGATAAAACCTTCCATTACCCCGAACCTCCTAGAATCCTGGGGAGGTGGCTACAATACCCTGCTCCTGCTGGGCACTCCAGCCCCAAGTGCCAGCTGTGACATGGCATGGGGCAGTGCTGGTGCTGGGGAAGATTTGAACACAAACCATGCACAGCATTGTGTGTTTGCATGCACTTCCACTAGGTCTGTGCTCTAAGGGAGTGCAGAACACAGCAGAGATGCAGCCAAGAGCATAAAGTGAAGATGTGAGACAGGCAAAACCACCAGTGCCTGATCTCATTCTCTTGGACTCAGTGCAAAATCTGTCCAATCTTAGCATGTGAATTAACTGATAAATTAAACATGAATTTTAAGTTGATGACATCTCTTTAAATAAACAACAACATGGGTATCTTGTTGCAATCAGCTCCTGATCAATTATCTGCGTTTTCACCAATGTGCTGTTGCATAGTGCCTGCAGTTCCTTCCTTCGCTGCAGCATTCCTGAATCAAAGGAACCTTTCACACGAACATCATGGGCTGAAAACAATGGAACCGAGCACCACTTCTTCAACTTAAATTGCTAACAGACGACAAAACTAAATAGATTTTTTTTTTCCATCAGAGAACTCTGGGCAGCAGAGTCGATCTTGAGGGACCCAGTAACATCTCTGAGTAAGTGCTCAGGAAGTGGATCTTATCATGGAGCTCTTGCACAGACATTGGGCAGCTGCAGCAAACAAACCCCAGAGCTGCTGTGTGCCCACTGCCCTGACATCTGGGTCGCATGGATGGATGGACAGAGGCCATGGGAAGGTGGCAGGCTGAGGTGAAGTGTGGAACAGGCTGGAAGTGACATCAGCAAAGTCCCAGGGGAACATGCAGTGGTGGCATGCACCTGGGTTTGGCTGGATCCTGAGGACTGGGGGCTTTTCTGCTAATCTTTGGTCCTAAATCTCAAAATAAAAAAGAAGTTGAGCTAAAATTTATCTTTCCCCTCTGAATTACTTTCTTGGCAAAAGTATGAGCTGTGTGACAGCTGCTACTTCAGACACTAAAAATGCTCATTCATCACAGAAAATAAAATCCCTGGTTGCTGTTCAGCCGAGAGCCCATGTAATCACCATATAACTGAATTAGAAATGGGTGACTTTGCTCAGCTTCAGTTTCACACGATCCAGACACGACCTGCTCAACTGACTCCTCTGGGAATTGCACTTTATTACAGCTTCAAAAACTCAATAATGTTCAGGGAAAAAGCTAACTTTTATGACCTCAGCCAGTGCCCACCATGCCTTGTGCCACGTAACATTTATTTTCTGAATTTCCAACATCAGCACGAGGCTCTTTGAACTCAGGCTCTGCTGGTTTTCTTATTGCTGGGATTGGCTTTCTGCTGCTGAATTGGAGATGCAATGCCCAGCATCTGAGGCACAACTTCCAGGCCAGGGGGTGCATCACCCAGGACCTGGTGATGTAAGAGCTGCAAGAGCAGTGCCCAAGGACTAGGGGAACAACACCCAGGATCCAGGGGAGCTCTGGCCGGGATCTGGGGTGCATCCCCAGGATCCAGGGGAGCTCTGGCCGGGATCTGGGGTGCATCCCCAGGATCCAGGGGAGCTCTGGCCGGGATCTGGGGTGCATCCCCAGCAATGGGGGTGCAGTGCCCAGGATCCAGGGGCTGCAGCAATTGAGAGCAGCTGTGGAGGTTCGGGGCCCGCGTGTCCGTGGTGGCTCCGCGCCCCGCAGGGAGCTTTGCGCAAGGCGAGCTGCTGTCAGGATTTGCACATAAGTCACAGGGTTTAACCGAAATCCAATTTGCCGCAGAGAAGTGTTGGTTTAGATTATGGAAGAACAATTCACTTGTGGGTGTGCTGGGAGGGGAGCGGGGAGGGCAGGGGACTGGGAGGGCCCTTCCCTTCCCTGCCATCGCCAGGTTTGGTGGAGACTCTCTGAGCCTGAATGAAAACAAATGTAAAACTGATAGGTACATTTGTAACCCATTACCAGGCTGACTTTATGAAACTCTAAACTTGCTGGCAAGTGGAGGGAGGTGGCGGCTTCCAAAATATTTTTTCTTAAATGAGAATGTTGCTTCAGATTGTGCTGGTTCTCCTGTGGGCGCCTGGCCGAGCCCCCACACCTGGACCCTGGCTGCACCTCGCTCTAATCACCTGAGGCAGCACTTCCAAGCCCCTGGGGCACGTGTGGGTGTCACGTCCGTGTCCCCCAGCCCCTGATCCCCACCATAAGGAAAAGCTGATCCATTGCCAGGGGTGGGAATTAGCCAACAGGCCCCAGGGAAGTTTTAGGCAGGGAGGCTGTGGATCCCTGGCCACAATTCCTTGGCAGGAGGGGCACCATGGCCTCGGGGCATGGCAGAAGCATCAGTGTCCTGTTAGAGACACCTGTGACAGCCAGGGCACTCCCCTGGCCTCACCACACCACCAGCTCCAGAGGCGCTGGGGAACGGAGACATCAAAGGTGTCTCCTTCATTTGTGAGTCATGTTCTGGTGACTCATTCTGCTCAGAGCACTTGTAGGCGATGCTGCAGCCATTCCCATAATGTGTTTGTACAAAGCCAGTGCCCAGCTGTTACATAACACAGCTCCCTGCTCTCCTGGGAGCAGGGATGGTGTCACTGCAGAGGCACCAGTGCTCTCTCCAGGGCAGAGGTCCATGGTGAGGTGTTGGCAAGGGCTCAGTGTGTGTCCAATAAAAACCCCAGAGTGCCATTTCCACCTTTCCCCATCAGGGTGGTGAAGTGGCAGTGGCAGCCAGGGGCTCAGGGCTTGAAGGCACTGGCAGCTCCATCCAGAGCTGGGCATGCACTGTGGGCCCCTGAGCACAGCCAAAGAAACCCGACTGTGGGCTTGGTCCCTGCTCTGTTCCTGCATTTACAGCTCCCAGTGACGATTCTGAAATCCCTTCCACCTGTCTTTTCCTTGGTGGGGCACAGAGAGGAGCAGGAGTGAATTTTCCCTGCAGAACCAGGCCTCCTGCAAGGCTGCATCTCCCTGCACTTGGGAGCACCAGCACAGGATCTCGTGTGGGGTTCCCATGTACAAAGCAAGTTACAAGCCCAGGTGGGAGCTTTCGTGGATGTGCTCACACTTGAAAATCTGACCCTAAAATCCTGTGCAACCCACATGAATTTTGAAAGAAGAAATACTGGCTTTCATTACTTAAAGGAAAATAAATGCGATTTGAGAATAAATCAATAGAACACAACTTTGCTCAGTGGAATAAACCAAGTGGAGACACGGAAAAATAAACTCTTCCTGACGACTCCTGCTGAAATATTCTCATCTCTGTAGGTCATGGGGTCAGCACTGGAATGGCAGCACTTGAACCCTGACAGGCAGCCCACAAGCTCTGACAGATGCTCCTGGCACTGAGGCACGAGGATGCTTTGCTGATTGCTCCTGGGCTGGATGAGGCTGGCTCCTGGGCAGCCACAGAGCCCCACGTGCCACACTGGGGGTCAGCCTGAGCCTCCCCTGCCTCCCACCCGGCGTGGTGTGGGTGCACTGGTGGCTCAGGGGGCAAGGCAGGTGTCAGGGGCAATGGTTGAAGAGCTGGGGTCCCAGCTGGAGATGCTGAAGCATCAGGAAAGGCTCCAGATGCAGCAGGGATGCATCTGCCTCTGTCTGTCCTGTTCGTGGACGTGGGTCCCGATGTCCTGGGAGATGGCAGCTGCCCACCCCTGTGCAGCAGCACCTGGTTCCTGCCCAGGCAGCCAGGGCACAGCCTGGGTGCCCTTTGGGACCCCACACCCTCCGGGGTGGCCCTGCTTCTCCATCCCCCTGCACTCATGGGAGGTGACAGTATGAGACCATGGGAGAGCAATTTGAGAAGGCTGGCAGGACAGAGCCCCACTGCCAGCTCAGAAGATGATACCTGGAGTCCCAGCAAAGTCACTAAAATGGGGAGAAATTCTTATTTAATTTGGTTCATTTGTTATAATGATTCTTCACCACGGTCCATATTAAACACTTCAGTGATTTTTGCCTCTAAAACTCTCTTGCAGGGATCGTGATGAAAGGTATATTTATTGTACTTCGGCTTGGAAAGTTGTTTCAGATGTTTCCAATTCATCAACCAGTTCAGACATCTGTTCCTGGTTGGGGCAGAAAAGCTTAACTCACACACACACACACACAAAAACTGCTCATTTAGGAGGGTTTTATGATGAGCTTTCTAATCCTGACAAGTTGTCAAATAGTGCTAATAGCCACGTCACCCACGGGCCCATCACCCCCAGCCCCAGGTAGGAGCCTGTGGTGACCTCTGGGCTCAGGGGGCTTGGTGATGTCCCCAAGCCAGGGCTGGTGAGAGCCCCTAGTCCTGCCCTAGTCCCAGCAGGACGTGGCCAGGACTGCACAGCTGGACTGACCGGCTCTACTTGGGATTGCAAAATCTGCCTCTAAGCTGGAACAAAACTATAATATTTAGAAATACTCTGGTGCAGCAAATCAAACCTCAAAGAAGATTTGGGAAAGGGGGTTGAGATGTTTCAGTGAGGTAAAAATCAGTGACTTTGTGTGGTTACAGCTTGTCAATAAACACAATCCATTTCTGTACCAAAAAAGGCAGCAAGGTCATTCCAAACAAAAAAAATCAAAGTGATTCATTCAGAAAATGTCGAAACAGGATGTTTTGATACTGTCAGAGTCTATTTCCAGATTTCTTTTGAAAGATATTTTGGTTCAATGGACCAGGTTGCAGGAAGCGCTGGGATTTTGGAAGAAGAACCACATGCTCTGACAGGACAGGGCAGACACATCGCCCTCCCTGTTGCTGTTCCAAAATTTCTTTCCAGCCCGCACTAATCCCGGCTGCTCAGCTGTGGTGGCCACAAGTCCCACGGTGCTGGCCCCAGGGCTCAGCCCTAAGGCCAAGGTGATTCACAGACATGAACAAACAGAGTGTGAACAAGATGCACACACCTGGATACACGTGCACACACGTGTGCTCATGTGTGCACACACACGGACACAGAGACACCCAATACACCCAGATACACCCAAAACCACACAAATACACCCAGATGCACCCAGATACACCCAGATACACCCAGATACACCTGCACATGGACATAGATACACCCAGATACATCCAGATACACTCAAAACCACCCAAAACCACCCAGATACACCCCAAAACACCCAGATACACCTAGATACACCCAGATACACCTGCACATGGACATAGATACACACAGATACACCCAAATACACCCAAATACACCCAATACACCCAGGTACACCCAGATACACCCAAATACACCCAAATACACCCAATACACCCAGGTACACCCAGATACACCCAAATACACCCAGGTACACACAGATACACACAGATACACACAGATAGACACACACATGGACATAGATACACGCAGATACACCCAAATACACCCAAATACACCCAATACACCCAGGTACACCCAGATACACCCAAATACACACAGATACACACAAATACACACAGATACACACACATATGGACACAGATACACACACATACACCCGGATACACCCGGATACACCCAAATACACCCAGGTACACACAGATACACACAGATACACACACATATGGACACAGATACACACACATACACCCGGATACACCCAGATACACCCAAATACACCCAGATACACACAGATACACACAGATAGACACACACATGGACATAGATACACGCAGATACCCCCAAATACACCCAAATCCACCCAATACACCCAGGTACACCCAGATACACCCAGATACACCCAGATACATACACATGGACATAGATATACACACAGATACACACACACACAGACCCAGATACACCCACATACACACACATATAGATACAGATACATCCACACAGATACAGGGACACACACGCAGATACACATACTCAGATACACCCAGATACACACATGGACATAAATACACCCAGATACACACCCAGATACACCCAGATACACACATGGACATAGATACACCCAGATACACACCCAGATACACCCAGATACACACATGGACATAGATACACCCAGATACACACCCAGATACACACAGATACACCCAGATACACACCCAGATACACACAGAGATACACATGGATATAGATACACCCAGATACACACACACAGACAGAGAGACACCCACATGGACATGGATACACCCACACACAGACACAGGTAACCCAGATACAGCCAGATACACACACATGGACACAGATACACACCCACATGGACATGGATACACCCAGATACCCCCAGACACAGCCACAGATACACCCACATGGACACATACACGGCTACACACAGACACACGTGCACACACACACATGGACACGCATGCACATGTGGTTTCTCCAGCCATGACAAGGGGTTTGCTGGTGCATGTGACTTTCCAGTGCAGCCACAGAGAGTGAGGACTGAGGTGCCACCCGCTGCCCCCAGCAAGGCAGGCAGGGAGGCTGGAGACACTCTGGGTACCCTTCTGGCTGCACTGGCAGCTCTGGAAACCGGTGACTTCCAGCGCCAGGATGCTTTCCCAGGAGAGAGAGGTTCTGGGAATGTCAGCTCCTTAATTAACCTTGAGCCTTGTCGCCTTCCTGGAGTGTGAACCCCCAGACACACTCTGAATCTGGCCCGAAGGGAGAGTGAGAAAAGTTAATGAACTACGTTCTTCAGATTCACACAGAAGTTCCCCTGTTTCCTTGTGCCAAGCAACCTGAGAGATTCCCACAGCCTAATCTCTGGAGAGAGACAGACTGTCTCGTGGCTCGGCAAGTGCCACAGATCCCGGGCGGGTGAATCTGCCCTCGGGTGCCATGCAGAGATTCTTTAACTAAAGCTGATGTTGCCATGGGGTCCAGAGAGTTCCTGACAGATTCAGGCCGGGGAACAACAGCTGACACACAATCTCATTAGCACCTGCAGCTCCAGCTGGTTATTGGATTGGGCTGCTTTGAATTTTCTTTGTGTGGCCTCCTGGTTCTCACCCCTCTGGCGGCATGAGGAGCAGGTTTGGGGCACGTTGCAATCAGCCCTGCTCTGCCTGGCATCGGCACATGCCAGTGTGACAGGATCATCTCTGACGGTGTTGGAGGAGCAGCAGCTTCTGCTCGGGCCTTGGGAATAAGGCAGGTTCTGGTGAGCTTGTGCCAGGTATGGACATCCGTTATCACAGCAGCTCTGTGGGCAGAGGAAGGAGCAGATTCTGCCCTCAGCCCAGGGAAGAGCTGCTGACAGACAGCAGAGCATCTTGCACTCCCCTCTGGAATGGGAGAAGACAGTTCTCTCGTGGCTCCCAGCACTGCTGCCCACAGCCCCAGGCAGCGGCTGCCCTCACTCAAGGTGACCATCCCCCATGGGACCTGGGGAGCTGGAGCAGGTCACACTGGTGCACAGGCAGAGTGGCTGCAGGCCAGGACATGCTGTAAGTGAAGTGACAGAGGTGCCACCCTTCCCTTCCCTTCCCTTCCCTTCCCTGTCATGCTGAGTTTTCCCAGTCCCCCTGCACACAGCCCATCTGCTGAAGCACCGATGAGATCTCTGGGTCTGTTCCTTCACCAAACTCCTGGCAGACAGAATTCATCTTTTTGCAGTAATTCCCATATTTTCCAGCTTTAGATCTGAACTGGATGAAAATCAGAATGACCCAAACTCAAAGCAAAGACAAGATGCCAGGAGCATTGGGGCAGCAGCCTGGATGAGCAGAACATCAGGACTCACTGATTTGCTGTTCCACATCCCGCACCCCTCCCTGCCATGCCCTCCCACTCCCAGGCTCTCTCCATGGCCCGTGCAATTTCCACACAGGGTGTGCTGAAGCCTTGGAGGCACCCTGGGCCTGGAGGAGCAGGGCAGCACTTGCTGTGGCTGCTGTTGTGCTTCCAATTAGCTCACATCTGCTCCCGCTCTCCGAGTGCCCACCCCACCTCGAGCGCCTGCAAGTGATTTTATGCAGCAATAACAGAAATCACGAAACCTGAAATGAATCTAAACAAAAGGAATCATTCAAATCACCCTTAACCCATTGAAGGCCAGGCCCTGTGTGCAAGCAAAGGCTGAGGTTTAATGTGCTCCAGTGCACAGAACCAGCTTTTGGACCCAATGCTGGCTGATCTGCAGAGCCCCTAACGGCACAGCTGGCCCAGGCTGCGTTGTTTATGCTGGGTGTGTCTGACACAGACGTGTGGGGCAGGTCCCCACAGCATCCAGCCTCTGCTGAACAAACTGGGGGTCCCACAGAGACATTTGCTTGCAGGTTCTAGAGTTTTCCATCTGGAAGGAACAGATAGATTTGCACTGGGAGAGTTGCTGGGGCATCCTGTTCTGTGCTTCCATCCATGTTATGTGATGTAAGATTTAATGCCTCCTTAGCTTATATGTGCTGCTCCAGGCTCCACCCTTCAGGCGAAGCTCCTCCTGGGATGATGAGATAGTTTCCACACTGGATTCTTTGGTCCCCAGAGGATCATCTGGATGCACACAACTGCTGTGACTGAGCAGAAGAGAAGCAGCAAAGAGCAGCAACCATGACCTCAGCCCATTAATGGAGGTATCTACTCCGCAGCCACTCTGGAGTTCCTGCCCTGGAAGCTCCAGATGTCCACAGCAGTTTTATTACTCTCCTTCAGAATTCTCAAAGGCCCAAATACATAAATAATAAAGTTCCTTCCTTCCTTCCTTCCTTCCTTCCTTCCTTCCTTCCTTCCTTCCTTCCTTCCTTCCTTCCTTCCTTCCTTCCTTCCTTCCTTCCTTCCTTTTTTATTTTTTTTAACTATTTCAGGAATCCACCAACTTCTTTCAATATAGCCCAGTTCTGAGTCATTTCTCTGGGTTGTTACAAATGACCTCCAAGCAGGACATAACTGCTGGTGGTTGTGGTTAGCAGTCACCCAGGAGCTGGAGGCTCCTGGCACTGCTAACAAGGCACATGTGTGGGAACAGAGGATGCAGCGTGTGGCAGCACCAGGGTTTCCTGTGCTTGGGGTTGGCTGAAGCTCTCTGGCAGCACAGGATGCCAGGGCTGAGGTTTCCCTGGCCTGCTGCAGCAGGCTCTGGGCATATGGCAGCAGGATGGTGCTGCCACACCAGCCCAGGGCCAACTCAAGTACTGGGGCAAGCAGTGCTGGCACGGAGGAGCCTCCTGCAGCCAAAAAGCTCTGAAAGGGAAGCACATGGGTGGGCAATACCTTCCTCTCTCTGCCCTACCAGTGGGTCAGCACACCTCCTGTTCTGATGATTTCCATCACTAAGGGTCAGAGGGCTCAGATTTGGGCTAAAGATCCCCCTTCACCTAAGGTTGGTTGTGGTTTTGTGTTGGTTATTTCATAACAGAACCCCATGTCTGGGGACCTGCCTGTGTGGCCATGAGCAACTCCTGACCCTGCCCTTGCAGCTGACATCTTGGCAGACTTTCTGTGCCAGCAGCAGACAGGTGCTCTGCACACAGCCATCCTGCCTCTCCTGTTCCCTGCTCTGCTCATTCCCAGGCTCCTAAATTCCCAAAAAAGCTCAATCTCAACCTCCGTGGCCAGCTGGGGACACAACTGCAGAGCAGAGAACCAAGCATGGGTTCCTTGCTGGCATGGGGACCACAGCCAGCAGGGACTCATATTTCTGTATCTCCCATATGAGCATGGGTGCCATAATATAATCTGGGGGTTAAAAAGGAGCACTGGAGGTGATTTAAGCAATAAATTAATGCCCATCTTTCCAGAGAAAAGCTGGAGAAGGATGAAGGGCAGGAAGAAGGTGAGTTCCCCCACAGAAGGGACCCCAGAGATCTGCATATTTCTGAAGCCCATTCTCATCTGTCTCAGTCAGATCAATCACTCTAAGCCCAGAATTTTCAGGAATTCTCCTTACAAGCTGGGCACTGCTTTGACAAACTGCACTGCCAAATCAATGCCATTTTTGCAGCAGCAGTGTCATTTTGCTATCACGCTGTAGCAGCTACTTTTGCAGAGGGGAATCTACACTCCTCTTCCTCTAAAGTTGCTGTAAACGTGTTTTTCACTTTCTTACCATGCTTAAAAATAGCATTAAGTTTTTACTGATCACATGATTAAAAAAAAAAAGACAAACTGAATGATGCAGGGAGTAAAACCATGTGGCACAGTAAAAACAAATTAGGCTCACATATGTTTTGTGTAACCCTCAAGACTTGTCTGTATTAGATATCAGTAATGAAAAGAATATTAAACTCTAACAGCACAGAATGCCATATGCTGAGGAATTCAAAGAGGAACAATGCATTTGCACAGGATGCTCCTGAATGGAAAATACCCACAAATGAGCATTTTTTTTCCTTAGCTGTGGAAAAAACCCTCCCTATCACTCTTCTACTTTTCCATAGCTTTTAAGCAAGCTTTTAGGCACTGCTGTCACGTCACTGGGAGGTCTTTGTGCAGTCATCCCGTGGTGCAGGGAGGTTGGGGCACAGGTCGGGAATGGCCACGGGCACAGTAGCGGGAGCAGCGTGGACCAGGGGCTCTGCCGGGGGCTGGGCTCTCCTCTGACCCCCAGCTCAGTGACGGCCAGCAGAACCAGCCTTGGCTTTGTCCTGTGCACCAGGGAGAGGCATGGCCAGCGCTCCAGCCACCTCCCTGTCCCCGTTCCCATCTTATCCCTGTCCCCATCCCCACGTCTGCATCCCTGTCCCTGCTCCATCCCCATCCCGCCCCGCTGCGGGCACAGCCCCGGGCAGGAACTCGTGTTTCTGCCTCCTGTTTACGAGCTGTGAGTGGGGATCCTCGCCGTGACTCACCGCCCGCAGCCACGGCTCAACCACAACTGTAACTTTCCAGTTTGCCTCAGAAACGGGGGGAGGGCGGCATGGAGGGGAAAGAGCTGGAAATTGTTAGGAAAAGGCAGCAAAGTCTCTAAAGAGACCAGAGACAGCTGAGAAAAACAACAAATGGTCTTAGTAGGATACTAACATTTTAACAAGAATTCCTTTAATTTAATCACAATAAGATTCACCAAGAGGACGAAGAAGCAGAAAGCTTCATCTGAGCATTTAATGAAAAAATCTTCACAGTATGGGCCACTGCTCCTGCAATTAATCCCCCTCGGTGGAGAATTTCCATGTGCAAGCTCCGGAGTCAGAGCTTTCACGCCTTGGCATCTGCAGAGCAACCAAAGGGTTGGCAGAGATTAATTTGCTTTAATCTTCTGCATCTTCCTCTGCTGTCTGTGGCACTGCAGCCATTGCCACAGCCACTCTCTGCGATGTCCCAAGCAGAAGCACAAGAGGCAGCAGGAGGCTCTCTTGGTGACTGCAGCATCCACAGGGCTCCGTGTCCCGGTCCCATGAGACCCCCAGGGTGCTCGCAGGGGAACTTGCAATGCCAGGTCTGCAGTGGGCAGGGGAGCTCTGCCCTGGGCACTGAGGTGTCACAGCTGGTAAGAGCTCCCCTTGCCCTGCAGATAAAATAAACTCATTTGGGTTTTACGTGGAGAGCAGTTTTTGCTGCCACTGAGCTCAGCTGCAGTGCAGAGCAGCCCAAGTCAGACAATACCAATGACACGTCCTAAACGGCATTTTTAAAGGCTCAAAGCAAGCTTGTAAAGATTTTATTTGTATATGAGGCTGTAGTGAATAAAGGAGCTGGCATTGCTGCCTCCACCACCCTGCAGGAGCCCTGTCTGCCTTCCTGAGGGGAACACACCAGGGAGCAGCGGCCGTGACGCCAGAGCCTTGGACTTGGGCTGCTGTGGCACAGGGACAGGGACAGGGACAGGCACAGGCACAGGGCACAGGGACAGGGCACAGGGCACAGGGACAGGGACAGGGACAGGGACAGGGACAGGGACAGGGACAG
>VWYI01021247.1:0-50472 GCA_013399455.1 Anthoscopus minutus | reverse complement strand
ACAGGGCACAGGGCACAGGGCACAGGGACAGGGCACAGGGACAGGGACAGGGACAGGGCACAGGGACAGGGCACAGGGCACAGGGCACAGGGACAGGGCACAGGGACAGGGACAGGGCACAGGCAGATGCAGTTGTGATGGGGTCTCTTGCTCTCCCTGCTCAGGGAGCAGGGCACCTCTCCCTGTCACCCTGCAGGTGACACGGTGGCCTGTTCAGGCTTGCTGCTTTGGGAAGCATCTTAACAGAAACCTCCTTTGCATTTAAGCATTTTCCTTGAGAAGAAAACGCAGGACACAGGGATGGTGAGAGGCCAGGGCGGGCTGTCCTGAAGCTCTTGTCCAGGCCAAGCTGGAGCAGCTGCCCACTGACCTGCTCTGAGCCTGGCTGCACCCCCCATCATGCCAAGCCCCTGACAGGCAGCTCCTGACCCCACCCTGGCCTCTCCAGCACAAAATCCAATTCTGCTCTTTCCCAGACGTCCTTCCCAGGCTGCACAGGGTGATTTCACCAGCTAATCCCGGGCAACTGCTGAACCATTGTCTGCCCAGCGCTGAGCTAGGATATTATGGCTGGGAAAACTTCCTTCCGATCTGCAAGCTGTGTGAACAGAACTTGTTTAAAATAGCTGCTTTCACAAACAAACAGAGCCAGCTCCATTTTCATCAGCATCTCCCCTCCTCAAACATCAACATTTGTGTTTCGGTGACGGGAGACGGCCTTTGGAGCAACCGCAGCCGAGGCCGTGCGGATCCTGGCCAGCACTGCTGGCAAAGGGCAGGAGTGAGGAAGATGCTGAACGGCCAATTTGGGCAGTGACAGAATCCCTGGTGTCCCAGCAAGGCCCTGCCAGCAGCCACACTCCCTGCCCAGATCGTGGCCCCACGGGGTGCCTGAGTGGTGAGAGGCACCTCAGGAAGGGGCTGCTGTTCCTGGGTGCGCTCCCTGGGATGGAAAGGAGCGTTGCTGTCAGAAAGCCTGTGAACCACAAAGCACCCCGAGGACAGACTTTGAAGCCCACGTTGTTTTCATTTGGATGTCATTATTTAAAAAGTCTCTTGCGTGTTTTCTGGTAAAACAGTTTGCTGCAATGTTTCCTTTTCTCCTCCCGCTCCGAGAGGAACCTGAGGGGAGCACACAGGGAGGACTGTGGGGATGGGATGGGATGGGATGGGATGGGATGAGATGGGATGGGATGGGATNGATGGGATGGGATGGGATGGGATGGGATGGGATGGGATGGGATGGGATGGGATGGGATCCATGGGATGGAGGTAGCTCTCTCATCAAAAACCTCTGCAAGTGACCAAGGTGGAGGTGGGGACAACATCCTGGGCACCATGATCTTGTCAGGCCTAGTTGATGCTGGGTGCCCAACCTGTCATCTCCCAGAACTGGGGCTGAAGCTGAAAAAGGGAAGGAACTCCCTGGGTTTCCAGCATGATGTAGCCTTGCTGCAGGCAGTGCAGAGGCAAAAGGAAGAACTTGTGGAAGAAGGAGAAGGCTAAGTGGCTGGATTGGTCTGCAGCCACTGTCACCGCTCAGGGCCTGCAGCGCAGCCCTGCACAGCTGGCACAGCTGTCCCCATGGGCAAGGCTGCACTGCAGAGCTGTGTGCCATGGTGCTGCAGAGAGCCAGCTTGTATCTAGAGGTGTTTGATAAAGCCAAACAGTTATCCTTGTCCAAAAATGAAGCAGCATGGCATTGGGACAGGCAGGAACCTAGGAGTGCTGCCACTGCCTCTCCAAGCCAGTTCTTGAGAGGAAAGGGTGTCCTGTGCTTTGGAAATCACTTTCGCTGACTTTTAAACCCAGAGGATCCCTGCTTAGCTGGAAACTACCCTTCTAACAGAGAAAATTAATTATGTCCCAAAGACAGTGCGAGAAGCAGCAAGGAGGCCAGCTGGAAGCAGCCTGAGTCCTCTCGCACCCAGGGCCAAGTTCCATTTCACATGACAGCAGTGGGTGCTTTGACTGCGACGGCAGAGAAACCAAGGTCTGTTCCGGGTGCAGACAGCTGCCTTCACAGAGAGGAGAAAATCCAGGCCTCTGCATGGTGCTCTCAGTGCAAATGGTTCCCTCGCTGCTGCTCATCTGTGGGGATTTGGAGTGCACTGCCCTGAGCCACAGT
Source organism: Anthoscopus minutus (assembly GCA_013399455.1). Classification (NCBI taxonomy): domain Eukaryota; kingdom Metazoa; phylum Chordata; class Aves; order Passeriformes; family Paridae; genus Anthoscopus; species Anthoscopus minutus. Next base: position 48,344 of record VWYI01021247.1, on the reverse strand, counting down.
GCAGGCTGCTCTGTCCTAGAGCCACCATGGGGAGAGTGGGACCCACCCAGCCTGTCCAGCCCCATCGCCCTGAGGGCCCCAGCAAAGAGGAGCTGTTTTGGGACTGGGCATCCCCCTGCACCTTCTGCTGCTGGCCACAGGCGGCAGCCCCAGGGGCTAGGGAAAACAAGGGGGCCTGCCGTGGGGGGTGATGAATGACTTTGTGCAAAGTCCCTTTACCCTTGGGTGAGCGTGGGAGATGCTTTCAGCCCTGGGGGCTGGGTATGGGCTGGCAGAGAGCTGTCCCCAGGGCCTTCCATCCACCCAGATCAGTGACAGGACAGGACCCTCACTGAGAGAAATCGTTTGACTCCAGTAACAGCTCCTTGGGGACAGCTCCTGCTGCAGTCAGTGCCCTGCTGGGTGACACTGTGTGTGCAGCCCAGGATGGATGTGTCCTGCTCCTTCCCACCTGAGACAGCAGCACCATCCCTGGTGAAGTGATACAGCAGAGTGAAGAGAGGCCTGGGGATAGCCCTGGGGGACAGCACCAGCCTCAGCTGCAGTTGTGTGTCATGGATGGTCCCTGCTCAGCTTGGGTAGCTCCCTGCACCCCTCTCCACTGCAGCAGCAATCCTTCAGGCCCAGCTCACCATGTGGTGTGGGGCCATTCCTCCTGGGACTGAGCAGGGCAGAACGGGTCACTGACACAGGTTCAACACAGCTCCTCTGAGTCCCTCCCTGCACAGCTCCCAGGCTCCAGCACAGCCAGGCAGCCTCACCACGAGCTGGGGAGGCCTCGCACCATGCACTGCCTCCCCTGCCAGCAGCACTCAGGTTACACTTGACATAGTGAAGTGGCAGCAAAATGAATTGAATTTATTTACTTTTTAAATGCAATGGTGAAAAACAAAACATGTTGCAAAAGTTGTTTGTTCTGTACCAGCTCTGCACAGACCCTGCAGAAGGAGTGGCTCCTGGCAGCTCAGCCCTTCGGAGACCAGCGATTGTGGGGCTGACATGCTGTGCCAAGGAGCAGACGCCTGTTGGAGACACCCTCCCTTCCTGGGGCCAGGGTGCTGTGACCATGCAGGCTCCTGGGACCACTGGGCTGCAGAGGCGGTGCCAGACAGAGCCTGAGCGAATGCTGGGGCAGAGATGCTGGCAGGGTGGGGCCAGCTCCTGCCCACCATCCTGCAGTGCTGTTCTACCCACGCCTGCTGCCTCCACACCGGGCACGGGGCAGGCATAAAGAGTGCCCATCCCTCTGGGGAGAAGGGGCACCCACCAATGCAGCTGGCACTTCCCCAGGTGGGACAGGGCATGGGGACGAGGTGGGAGCCATTGGCAGGGCTCAGCCAGCCCAGCAGCAGTGGGGGCGGCCGCTCTGGCAGGGGGCTCAGCAGGGCTGGGGCTGCTGTGTCCAGAGAGCCCAGCCCCGTGATGCACCCCCAGGCACCATCCCTCCTTGGTCCAAACTTTCCCATGGCACCGTCAGCGCTCACAATTTATGAGGGACCACCAAGCCTGGGCATTGTCAAGCACCTAATTGAAAACACTGTAAAGGCAACACGGCGACATGGCCTGAGAGCCGACGCTGATGGCCACCCAGGTGCCTCGTGGCACGGGGGTCCCAGCACGGCACAGATGGCATGCAGTGGCAGTGCCAGGCCAGGATCCCACTTGGTGGGCACTGCTTGGCTCTGGGTCCATCCTGGTCAGGCATCTGTGGAAAGGGGAGAGGCCCCGGGGAAACCTCCCACAGATGTGCTGCCTCCCACGCAGGAGGGTGCTCTTTCCCAGAACTTTGGTTAGGAGATACTCATGAGTTAATTAATCCTTGAGATTTTAAGCAGAGACATATTTATGAGCCCTGTAAGAGGCTGGGGCCCAGAGAGACATTTCTTTATTCTTCCTCCAGCTCAGCTGAAGGAAACCATAAGGGGAAAGAGCGACTGAGCCACGAAATCATGGAAGATGGACTTCAGGCTGGTGATGGGGAAACAAATCCCAACTTGCCAGGGTGGGAGCAGTGGCAAAATGACTGCTCCCTTTCCTCTATTTTGTCTCCTCATCTTTTGTCCACACTTAGTCAATGAGTACTGGGGTATCTCCAGTTTGAAGTGAAGATGTGAAGTCCACATGGTTTGAGCACCCACCATGAACCTCCCCAGCTCCTTCAGCTGGAAGGAAGATGTCATGGTCTCATTTGTCCCCTTCCCTGACACCCACTGGGAGCATTTGCCCCAGAATTGCAGCTCCCCATGCCAAGGGGACCTGGCAGGCGTTTGTGTCAGGAGATGCAGGACATGGCTGTAAGTACATGGAAGCTGCCATTGGTGCCAGTAGCCCAGGGAGCAGAGTGCAGCAGTGCTGAGAACCTCAGCCAAAGCACCAATGTAAAACCGAGAGTGGAGGAAACATCCACTGTGTTTTTGTTGGGCTCTGCTGCATCCCGAGCAGCTGAGAAAATGTGTGATGGGGACAACCAGATGCCTTCCCGGGCAGGGCACATTTTTCCAGGCTAAGAGCTTGGAACGGAGGCTATTTAGCTTTACCAGTTGCCTCAGTGAGCTGCTTATGGCATTCCCTGTCTCTCTGCAATCCCCCGTTTATCTATCCACCTCAGATGATGCTTCCTCAGCTTTACTGCGCATCTTGGCCAATAGCAGTGGAGAAATGTGGCCACCACATGTTGGCAGCAATTGAATCCTGGGCACATTTTTTCTTTGCGCAGCCTTTAAGCTGTGGGAACCATTTCAAAGGAAACCATTCCCCCTATAACATGCTTGTGATCTGAAGATGTCTATTTAGATGGCAGCCCGGCATTAATTTAGCAATTCACTACAGAGTTTGGCGTGATGTTTAAAGCACTAAAATAAATTGTGGTGAAGTCGTTTCCCTCAAACCAGATTGTGTGGTTTACATTATTTGTCAACCTTAAGTACAACTGGCATGTTTGTATCACTCATGCAAAGCCCCATTGTGCCTCTCTAGAAGGGGGAAGAATCCGCACAGAAATGCATCCAAGTTCCTGCCCCGGCAGTTTCATGTCCCTGGGAGATCTGCCCCGGAGGCACGCAGCCCAACCGGCTGGAAAAGCGCCTGGGCTTTCCTCACGATGATGGGTGTTAAGTGCAGGCTCATATAGGTTATATTACAAAGGGCCGATTTAATCAGAGGCAGATTTGCGCTCTCCGCCCGCAGCGCCTAAACTGCACCGAGCCACGATGGCTTCGCCACACCCACGAGAGCGCACACACGCACGCTGCCATGAGAACCGGGCTGTGCGGGGGCTTGGGCGGCTGCTTGCCCAACGAGGAGGGTGCTCACGGCCAGCACCAGGCACAGCTGCTGCCGCACCGCTCCTCCTGCCCTGCCCGATGCGCCCAGGTCGTGGCCAGGAGCAGGAGGGAGGGAAGGAACGCGTGCGGGAAGGCTGCCCCGGGCTTCTCGGGAGCCCCACGGGGATCTGGGTCTGCCTTCTGGCAGCTCCACTCTCTCCGAGGGGCTGGTTTGATGATATCCCAGGCATGCGGACAGCCAAGGGGAGCCGGGACGGGCTGCAGGCTGCCGGCCTCACGCAGGGGACACTTGGAGAGGTGCTCGCCTCTGTCCAGGCTGAGATGTTGCCCCAGCCTGGCTGGAGCACCAGGCACCACTGCGGGGTCCCTGTCGCGCCGGCCGTGCCCGGCTGTCCCCGCTGCCCTGGGCTGCCGGGGATCCGCGCTCCGTGGGGACGGCTGCGGGGTCAGGCGGGGACAGCACGGCGGCACTTTCGCCAGCGCCGCCGGGAGCAGGTTGGCGGGGCGTGCTGTGGTGTTGCGCCTGCCTCTGGGCGAGCAGGCGGGATCTCGTCTGTGATCTCAGTGCTTTATCCCTTCCTTCCCTCGCCTCGGTCGCTGCAGCCAGAGAAACCCCCGGATGGCTGTCACAGCTCTCCGCGCACAAGCTGGGCTGGCAGCGCCGTGGGTGTTTCATTCCTCCACCTCCCAGCGACTCCCTGATGCCAGAAGAAGCGTCCTGCGGAAGCGGCCGAGGCTCTGCGCTGACACAATTGCTCTCGCACATCTCTTCCAGTCCCCGGCGGCTGTCGCAGGCTCCCAGCTGAGGGTTTTCTCCCTGCCCCACTGAGCCCACACCCCGGGACGCCGGGACCATGGCGCAGGTGTGCTCTGCCAGGAGAGAGGCTCCCTCCCCTCCTCCTGGGCAGCGTCATCACAAACCCTTGGGATCACCGCGCAGTGACCNCTGCCCCCTCCTCTGCAGGTCTGTGTGCCCTGCTTGGAGCATGTTCTCCACCGTGCCCCCAGAGCAGCGTGGTAGGAGTGTGCCCTTCTCGCAGAAGCTCCTCAGCCGCATTTCTTCTGCAGCATTTCTGAATTATAAGAGACAATTCCGATTTTCTGGAAATTAAGTTGAGACAACACAAAGCTCTGCTGCTCCCCAGATCTGCCTTTGCTCTGGCCATGGACATGTTTGTGCTTTCACTGGGTGGTGGCAGGAACTCCTTCGCTCGGATGGGAATTCCAAGGGACAAGCAGAAGCCGAGCCAGGCTGGGCAGATATGTGGCAGCTCCGGCTGCTGTCCCCTCTTGTCGCAGGTACCCGGGCAGCGCCTGTTCTCGGCAGCGCCTGTTGATGAGACACTGCCCAGAAGGGCTGCACAAAAGCTCCCAGCCACGGCATTAAGTAATTGTCACATTTTTCTTCTGTAAGGATTAACGTTCCTGCTAACCTTGCAAACGTTCATTGAGCCATTGTCACCCCCCCGAAACGCGGCACAATCGCCAAGGGATTAGGGTGTCTGCGGAGCAGCCTGTCCCCGCTATTGTGCGCTCCCGGCGGGGGGAGGAAATCCTGCGACATCAGCCGATGAGTCCCTGCGGCGGGGACGCCAAATTCACTGCCGGCCGGGCACACGGCAGCCCCGGGGAGCCGGGGGTGGCTGGCACCGGGGAGCTGTCCCTGCAGCGGCCAGGTGGCCGGGACTTGGCCGGGCTGATGCCCTCCCAGCATGGGCAGCCCCTGCCCTGGGCACCAGGGAGCCAGGCAGTCCCCAGCCCTGTCCCCTCCGGGCAGCAGGTCTTCCCACTCGGCTATGCCAGTGACCGGGCTCTTGGGTGCTGAGGAAATCCCATAAAAATGTAAGAGGAAATACAGAGCCATAAAGGGAAGTTCCTGGCATTTTTGTCAGCTGTCGGCAGTGCCCGCTGTGTGTGCTGTGCTCAGGCACCTGGCAGCCACAGCAGGACTGTGGCCAGGCCAAGCTGCATTAGCAGCTTGTTCCCAAGGCCCTCCCTTCGGAGTAAGAGCAGATGAGCATGGCAGCAGCACAGACCAAAGTTCTCGGGAACTCAAGCTCAGGCTTGCAGACAGGCAGGACAGGCAGAAGCTGTGCTGCAAGGATGCAAGAGGAAAAAGGAATGCTAAAGCAAACCCAAGATTTATGCACGTAGGTCCCAGGAGGGTCCTACAGAGCTTATAAATGACAATACATATTGTCATTCCAACCCCCATGCTCAGTAGCAAAGCAAAAGGAGTGGGAAGTGTCTCCAGCGCCGGGGCCGTTGCACAACAACAGAGAATGGAAAACAACCTCATCTGCTTCTCCCCGGCATTTGGGCCCTGCATCAGCATCCCTCCTCCCATGGTGCTTTCCCAGGAGACAGAACCACCCCTCCCAGGGAGCCATGGGGAGGATTGGGACAGGAGAGCCCTGAGTGTGGTGCTTAGGGAGCAGAGCCTGCCATTCTTCTGTTGGACTGCTCAACCAGAAAAACCAAGCTCCAGCCCTCTGCTCCATGCAAATAAGGACTCTTCCAACCAGGATAGAGCAAAGTATCCATCATGGATGTCTCTGAGCCCTGCAGGTGCTCATTTCTGGAAAAGAGCTGGCTTATGGGAGCCTGGGCTGGGGCTGGTCTCCTGCAGACCTACACCAAGAGGATCTGTAGTGGCAGATGTGGCATCTGGATGCCTCTGCCCAGCAGGATCTGGATTTGCCAGCCCTTTGGCAGGGCCCTCAGTGTTTAGAAGCCAGGATTATTACTGCTGTGCAGTGGGATTTCATGGCAGTTTTTCATAAGCTTTGCACGTGTTCGATAGTACAAATAGGAACTGAATCTGCCCACAAGTGACAGCAGCCTGGCTGCCTGGGGCCCACTGGGGAAAGACGTCCATTCACATTCAGAAAATCTCTGTATTCACTGGGTACATGGGACAATTTGGCTTCTCTTCTCTGGTGTCACGGCAGGGGAACGGCTTCCCACTATGCCTTGAGGATGTACAGGTGATTGCACATGGAAAAGGAGCACTCCTAAAACCAGACAGCAACCTGCAGCTCCTCTGTTAAATCCTGCAGTGGGAGCTTTCCCCAGACACCTCTGCTAAAGGCAATAAACGGGTTTTGCATTTTGATCTCTTTTTCTTCGTCTGGAGAAACTTTGAGAAACAAGTCCTGCAGTCAGGCTGGCTCTTCTTGGTCTCATCTCCTGAAGCTGAAATGAGCCCCCAGGGACAAGGAAGGACTGTTGAGGGCACTCAGAGTCTCTCTGTGCCTCTGTGGGGCCTCTTCTCCTTGAATCCTCCTCAGACCACACCTGCTGATCCATCAGGGTGTTCATTTCCAAAAAGCAGGTGGTGACTATGGTGACCAGGATCTATCCTGAGACATCTGGAGAGAGGTTGATCTTCAGAAAGCAGCAGCAGATGAGCTTAGTACCTGTTGAAAATTAGGCTCTGGCTGTATATACTGTCCTTAAAATAAAAGCAGCTGCAAAATTCTTGGTAGACTCTCCTTCCAAAGGCAGGAGGTGGTGATGCCTCCACTTTGCTGGCCTGGCTTGTTCTGTGTGGGAGGGGGGTTTTTGGCCGTGCACACACAACGGCTGCAGTGAAACCGGGAAAGTTTCAATGAATTAATTTTTCACCAGGAAAGGTCATGAGGTCTGGGATGGGTATCCCACCCTGGGAGCAAAAATTGGCTGATGCCAGCACAGCCACCATCACGGCGGCCACTGGCTCAGCGTGACCCATGGCTATTGGCTATTCCGGAGATGGTTTCCATGAGGACTTTTTTTTTTGGTAAAAATGTTGAACAATTCTGGTTTCGTCCCCATGTGGAGCGGGAAAAATTTTGAAATCTTGAACATTTTTGAGGGCTTAAAAACAATTTCCCACCCAGTTATAGCCACCAGTCTCATCAGGATGTGTTTGAAAACCCTCCAGCAGGAGCTGAGCAGAGCTGGTCTCAGCTGGATACCACTCTCAACGAGAAATGCCGTGGCAAAGGGTCATGTTTCTTCAGAAAAAAAGTATCTTCAATAGCTCAGGAAGTTATTAGTGTCTGCTAACAATAAGAGCTTTGGATTGATTCAATAGATGCTCATTTTAATTGTAAAATGCCAGTAATGAGAAATGTGCCATCCAATGACTCATTTTTCCCTTGTAAAAATTATTGGACATTTTTATTAGTTTTACAAATGACAGGACCTCGTATTTCTGAGAACACTTTATACAAGCCTTGCACAAGCCCACTCTCATAAAAGCGTGTCTGTGGTGACATCCAGAGCCACAAGAAGGGGAGCGGTAGAAAGGCCCAAAGTGGTGAGGACAGCCCACAAGTGGAACTGGCAGGACCGAACCCCAAGAGGGTGGGAAGGGGTGGATACAGCACCGGAGACATGAGCCCCGGCACTCCTTCCCAGCAGTGCCTTTCTGGAGAGGCACGGGGCAGGCAGGGGGATGGGTGCCAGCCGGCGCCCGGAGGTCTGCCCGGCGCGGAGCCCCGGCTCGGGGCAGCCGCCGCGGCGCTGAGCGGCCGCCTGGGCGGGCGATGTGCGGGGCGCAGGGAGGGCAGGAGCCAGCCCCGGCCGAGCAGAGCTAAGCCAGGTAAGCGCCGTGCCACGGCACCGGACAGAGCGGGACCACGCAACATCGTCCTGCGCTCCCACGGAGCCGCTGCTTCGCGCCGCTGAGCCCGGAGGCATCCCGGCGTTATCTGTGCGGCAGACAGCCGGGCCCCGCCGCGCCGGGAGCGCGGGGCTCGCCTGCCCTTGGTTCGCGAAAAACACGATAAGGGGTCAAGCGCGGCCAGGGAGACGGGGGCAGGGACGCCGGGACATCCCGGAGCAGCCCGGCTGCGGGAGCAGCGCTGCTGGACTGCGGCTGGACGGGCTGGAGGGGAGCGCCGGCATCACGTTCCTCCTGCTCCAGAGAGCAGCAGAGCTGCTTTGGCCAGACTGTGCTCTTTTAAAAAATACAAGCGATTTCCCATGGAGAATTAATTTGCACAAGGGGAAAAAAAGTAGTTTTAGAGAATTTGTCATTTCAGCATTTCATTTTTCCTCCCTTGCTGACATTATTTGTATTTTTGTTTACATCTCCTCATGAGAAGTCATCTGTGACTCTGCATAGCGTACTGTGAGAGCTGGCATGATATGACATAATGCAAGAGCTGAGATAGCCCAACACTCCTATTTTAGTTTGGAGGATATTTTAAACTTTATGTTATCCAGGAAATTTCTGAAATATTTGTCTTCATTCCAAGCCAGAATGAAAACAACTTTTGAAATGTCGGAAGCTCCCGTGAAACAAGTAGCAAGACCTTCCAGCTCTGCCACCGTGTGTGACAGGGTGGCTGGTGGGGAGGCCCCAGCCTTTTGCAAGAGAGTGGCAGTGGGCACTGGAGAGCAGGGAATGGCTTTCTGTGTTCCAGGACATCCCAGGAGGGACCTGTGATGACTTTAAAAACCCTCTCTGGTTTGTGGGGCACCAGCCTAGAGAGGGAGAGGCTGAGCAGGCAGGAGCACCAGCCCCAACGCCGCGTTTGCCAAGGCTGAGCTGCTGTGGGATAGGCAGGGCTCTGTGAGAGCCACAGGAAGCCGGGGTCCAACACGTCTCTGTGTCTGGGTGGAAAGGGCTATCAGGTTCTCAAAGTCTCTGCCTTTGCCTCTGTGCTGAGACACTCAATCCTCAGAGCTTTGCTTTGTGTACTCTGGGAGCTGACAATTTGTAAAGACATGCTGCTGGGCTAATCCTCCATCAGCTCCTGGAGTGGAGACCAGCTGGATCTGGCAGCTCTCTCCCTTCTCCCACTTCAGCCTGCTGAAGCAGTGAGTGTCTGTAACCAGTAGCTCACAGGTTTTTGACTTATACGCAAAGCAGAGCAGCAGCTTCCCCAGCCAGCAGCCAGGACCACACAGGCACCCTGTCCTCGGCAACGCGGGCGTGCCAGCCAGGGCTGCGTGCCACACAGGTCCTGGCAGCAGTGCCAGCCTTGGTGCTGAACTCACCTGCTGCCCTCATGCCCTGGAGATGCTCTCAGGGAAGGGAAGGGAGCTCTTGCCACAGCTTGGTTTGCTGTTGCTGCACTCCACAAGATGACGCGTCAGGGAAGTGATAAAATTAAGACTCCAAAAAAGACACCTTCCTCTTTGCATGCAGGAAATCTCACCAAGAGGCAAAGGGCCAAGGGTGCCTTGCCCATGGCCCCATGCACAGAGCTCATCTGCAGCCCAGAGGGGTCTTCTGTGTTTGGGGGGGCCCTGAGAAACTGGGAGCTGAGTGTCCATCAGACCAGTCCCTGGAAAATGGGATCACCCTGCAGCCTTCGCTGGCAAGGGGCCAGTGCCATTGCCTGGCATGTACAAGGCCTCAGATTTCAGGGAAACTAATTTTTAAGCTACCTGGGGTCTGTCAGAGCAAATGAGTTGGAGTTTCAGCAGCCACTTGGTCCTGGTTTAACCCTGGGAAAGGAACTGTGTTACAAATACTTACCTGATGAGGTAAACCATCAATATCCTTGAAACTTACATTAAAAAGTACTGGACTTGAGCATCTTGTGGGTTTTGCTTTTTCCCCTGTTGATTTGTTTCACAATATGCCAGAAGCATGGCTTGAGTTAGGGCTTTGGCAGGAGCTTTTATCATGATTGATATAGTGGAGGATAGAAAAGAAATTTGGTTATCAGAGGATGCCAGAACTCAACTTCCTAGCACATACATTCAATAATGCAGAAATTCTCCTTTAAAGGTCTCCTTAGAACAAATCCCAGTCATCACAAAACTCATGGAGATAAATTAAATTACGTTTTAATAGTGGAGAACTCATTGCTGGACCAGGCGCAGCAGTGAAAGTATGTTCTCTCTTAGGCAAAAGTAGCCTCATCTCCCATCAAAATTCTGAACAATCCCATATGAAAAACTTAATTGGAAACGAAACACCAAAGCTCCCAGGGCAGAGGCACCATGAGAGATCATCCCACCTCTTGCCCCACTGCCCCACTGCTACTCTGGCTGTGTTCTTGCTTGTCCTGCCCATTGCTGGGATTGCTGTGCCTCCTGGGAAGCCGGGCGTGACCCATCTCTTCCTCATGCCACTGTGCTGTAGATATTTAAAATACATACAAATGCAGGCACGGGTGTCTGAAGTGTCTGGGGTGTGCACATGGTGCTGAGGTTTGGGGTTATTGGGGTTGTGATGCAGGGGGACAGGGGAGGATGGGCAGTAACGAGGGTTGGTGATACAGGGTGATGTGGGGTGATGGGAGGTGATTCAGGCTGCTGCTCTGGGGTGCAGGCTGGGCCAGCCTCACCTCGAGGTCCCATGTAATGAATGTATCCAAAAACTGAAAGGGGAAAAAATGCAGAAAGAGAAAGGGCAGAGCTGCCATAGCTGCACTGCAGGTCCCTCCCACTGAGGGAGGCTTTCACTCCTCATCCTCCCCATCTTGGCCTCCCCTTGCCCCGGCTCTGAGGCTCCCTGCCCAGCCTCCTCCATCCCAGCCTCATCCTGCAGTGCCAGGCTGGGCCTCACTCTTCTCCGTGTCTGTACAATGACCAAATCCCCCAGGCAGGATTAGCTCCTTGCTCAGTGAGGCATCCAATTAATTATATAGTTTAAGACACAATATGTAGACATTTCCCATCCACACCAGCAAAGCTTTTAGCTCTGCTGGAAAGTTCTGCAGAACTGCTGCATGGCAGAAGGTGGCTGGACAGGGGCAGGGATGTGCTCTCAGCACGGGCATGGCAGAGTCCCAAGCTGTAATTAAATTAATTACAGGTGTTCAGCAAGTGGCTCAGGATACAGCAGAGCAAGCACATTGCTACTGCTTTTGCTGCACAAGGTTCCCCACATGCTTGCTGCTGATCTGTTCAGCTGCTTTCAGTGCAGTGACGCTCCTGGGCCAACCTGAACAGGTCCCTGCCCAGGGGACATGTCCACTCTTAGTGAGGACACACAGACAGGCACTTCCCGCCCATTGGTGTTGTGTCAGTACAACCCAGAGCACCAGCAACCATTCTGTGGGTAAGCAGAAACCTCTAACTCATGCCTGGAGAATTCCCAAACTACCCCAGCATCCCAAAATCACCCCAGGGTCCCAAAACTGCTGCAGGTCCCTTCTGCTGTAGCCTGTTCTGCATGGGCACAGCTGGGCCAGCAAGGAGCTCTGTGTCACTGCCAGTGCCAGCCCAGGACTCAGGGCTCTGCTCTCGCTGTGGCAGGTGACCCACAGGACTCCCAAGGTTGCCAGCCTGTCCCCACACAGTGATGGGAGCCCACAAAAATTACAGGCTTCCTGCATGTCCCGCCTGTGGGGTTTTGTCACACATGATGTCTCACATCTGGGACTCACCAGTTGGAGATGGCAGTGCTATTTCCATGTTGAACTGTAACTTCTTTACCCCCAGCCGTTCCAGGGCTTACAACTATTGTGTGGGGTTTTTAGTGTTGCAAGAATTTATATTGGGAAAAAAGTGCTTTTTTTTTTTTCTCTATGCCTTGGGAAATGTCATCCAGCAGGAATGTTCCCAAGAGCTGATCATGGCTGAGAGAAGGATGGGCTTGAGCAGGGGCTGCATGCCCAGCTCCCATTCCTGTCCCAGTCTCCCAGAACTGGCTCCCAGGGCTGTGGCTCCCTTGGGTGCCCCATCCGTGCTCCTCAAACTGTGCCCCGTGGTCCTGAGGGACATCTGCAGCACCAGCAGCAGAGGCAGGAGGGAGGGAGCAGATGCCTGGAGAGGGATAAGCTGCTCACAAAGCCACTCCTGCTGCAGAGGCTCTGGGTTTCATGTCCTCGTGGCTGTGCCAGTGGCCTCTTCCACTTACAGCTCTGGATGGAGTTTACAAGTAATGCTGGAAGTCCCAGCCCTGTGATGTGTCATCATTCAAACTTCTCTTTAATAGCATCCTAAATTAATTTATTTTTCCCAAACATCAAAGCCCCCCGAGCAATGCTGGGGGAGGCAGGGCTTCCCCCCAAACCCTGGTGGCTCCTGTACCCCTCTGCCCTGCCTGGGAGCTGGACACCCTCCTTGGCTGTGCCAGGGAGAGAAATACTTTCAGGTGGGGCTGTGGGGCCGTGGGAGGCAGAGCTGTGACACTGCACACAAGATGAGAAGGCAGATCTTTCCCCTGAAAATACAAGTGAGATGGATATGGATTACCCTGCTGTGAGGGTACTGCTGCCTTTCCAGGCTCAGCACCACATCACAGACCACTCTCAGGAGCAGGTACCAAGGGAAAAAGAATAATAATGAGAAAGAAGCAGTAAGGAGATGTGAGTCTGCATCTCCTTCTCTTCTGCCAGGATTCAGAGCTACTCTCCACCCTCTGGTGTGCCAGGGGCACTGGGGATGCAGGCAGAGCATCTCCTCAGCTTGACCTCTGTGCTCAGGGTATCCCCTTGTTCCCCACTGCTGCTGTCCTCCCCAGCTGCATGAGTTTTTGTAGAGGGAATTTTACAGAAAAATTGCAGCAGCTCCTGCCTCTACAAACACAGCGTGCTGCTGTCCCTGCCAGCACTCCATGCTGGTTTGCCTCAAGGAATCTGTGACATCCGTCCTGCTGTGATCTGTAACAATATTGGGATTAAATTAGCTTCCCTGAGCTGCAGAGAGGTCAGTGTGTAAGGCCCCTGGTTAATCCAGCAGGCCAGAGAGAACAGAAGCCTCCCTGCATTGGGAAAGGAAAACAACGGGGTCTGTTTGCAATCCATGCAGCTAATTCAAACAGCATTCCTCAAACAACAGGGGAAAGGGCCCTCGGAGCGAACGGGAAAAAAAGTGTTTCCCAACATGCACATCACGCTGCTCCTTGGGGATAGGGGCAGAGTCCAGACTGCATGGACGAGCTGCCAGAAGACATGCCAGGCACAAGAAAAGGCTGTGAATAGCAAGGCAGCTGTGGGGCACGCAGGAACTACCCCCTGCCCCGGGCATGGCAAGCCTAGAGCAGGTCAGTGCTGCTGGCCCACTCCTGGCCAGCCCACGGGGGTGCAGGCAGGCACCGGCTGCTGCCCGTGCCACGCCTGGGACAGGATGGGGCATCTCAGCCCCCCACCTCTGGCAGGACAGGGCTCGCTCTCCTGGCACCTACAGACACTTACACTGAAGGAATTCGCGTGGCTCTGCAGCTTGTGGCTCTCAGCATCAACCTGGGATGACGATCCAGGGACAATCCCAGATGGAGACGCTTCCAGCACGGGCCAGGCTGCCAGTGCCACCGCCTCTGAGCACAGCCCGAGAGCAGCACGGACTGGATGAAAGCCCGGGCTTGCTTGGGAAGCAGAGGCATGCCCGGGTGATCCTATCAGGAAGTCAGCTCCACATGCTCTGGCTCCCACATCTCCCATAGCAGGGGGGATGGCGGTGCCCCAGTGCCTGACCCCTGTGCAGCCCCTGCCTGGAGTGCAGTCCTTGCCCTGCAGTTGGAGCAAGTGTCAGGTGCTGGCAGAACTCCTGAGGCTTGGGCTGCTGATGTTCAGGTGTTGTTACAAAAAATGGCCTGGGCTATCAGTCATCCTGCAGCAGAGAGCCCTCAGAGCAGCAGACCAGAAAAGATCTCGTGTCCAGCCTGGGAGTGTCACACACACTTCAGGACATACTCGCTTTCCTTCTGCTTTCTCTGTGAGTGTCTTTTCTGCTTTTTGCTTATGCTGAGATATCATCAAAGGCTGGTGAGGCACCAGGGATGAGTAATGCACCTTCTGTGCCAGCTGGGAGTTTGTAGGCACTGGTAGGGTTAATGTGGGTCTGAAAGAAGCTGTGGTGCTCAGTGCTGGATGTGCTTGGTGCAGACCTGGGTGCACCCACAGCCACTGTCCTCAGCTGGACCAGGGGCAAGGGACACGGCTCCTGGTTGTCCCTGCAGTCCCTGGGCAGGCCCAGCCTTCCATGGAGACCCCTTCCCCCTCTTCGAGAGAGGCAGAGGTTTTTGCAAAGCAGGAACTATGGAGAGATGAAATTGGACCAAAATATCGCAGGCTTTTCATGTAAAGGAGAACCACGTGCATTAAGGGTGGGCTAGGCGATGTGAAGGAATTGGCACTTCCTGTGCAGAAGCAGAGTAGGGATCACCCCTCAGCTTTGTGCAGAGCCATTGTGCCCATGTCCCAGCCAGAGGAGCCCAGGGAACCTGCTGTGGGTGTCAAGGAACTTTCTGATTTCCATCTGGAGTGGCTTGGCATCTTATCCTGCTAAAATGGGGAATTTCATGTCCTTTTATACATGAGGAGAGAAACAATGTGTTTGGGATTAATTTAGGAACAGCTTCAACAGCTATCAGCTAAAGAAAACCAAGCTTGTAAAGGAGCTTCTGTCAGAGGGGGAAGAAATGTGGGACTTGGTGCTGGATTTATTGTGCAGGGCATTAAGGCAGGTTTTAGTGTGATTTATCAAGCTCTGCAATAACACCTCTGGCACCAGGGAGCTGTGAGCATGTCCCTTTGCCATCAGCCAGACACACTGTTCTGTTGGCTAATTACTGCTGTGCCAGTAGCCCTGCTGCTGCATCTGGATCTGTCAGCATTTCCAGGACAGAGCTCTGACTTTGGGGTTTATTGCTCAGTTAGAAACTTGATCTACAGCTGTCAGCTGAGGCTGCACCACTCCAGTATGAGGAAGGAGGTTTGGCTGTTCAGTGTGCATGAAATACAGATCTTGAGTTCATCAGATTTTTTACTCATGCCGTCACTGGAGTAACGCCATCCCTGACAACATTTGATGGTACTTGAGAATTTCCTAAAATAGAAAGTAAAAAGGCTCTAAGTAGAAATAGAAAAAGGTCTTCGATATGGAGGCTTGCAGCAGTGGCTGCTCAGCATCTGCCAACAAGCAGAACACATTCACAACACTCCTGTGAGATAGCAGAGATCAGTGACATCATTTACAAATAGGAAACGAGGGATATTTAACGAGCTGACAAGGAAAATTCAGGATAAATTAAACTTCCACATACATGAGCACTAACACACACACAGCACAAAGGAAAAGCTGAAGAAAGGGTGAGTTTTCCCTCTTTTCTGTGTTTGGGTTATTTTGCACCTCTAAGTTCACAGCTGCCCCCACACCAGCGCTGTGTACAGCAGAAAAGATGGCAGGTGTGTGAAGAATTTATGAGGCTCTGAATCTCTGTGTCTGGGGGGCTGCTTGATGCCATATTCTGCATCCATACCCTTGCCCTCCTCTTCCTCAGGGCTGTCAGGTCCATACCAGTCCCAGTGAGCACCAGGGCTCATGCCAGCAGCTGTCAGGGATACTCAGGGACCTCTCTTCAGTGGGGGCTCATGGGCAGCAGAGTGTTGAAGGGGAGCTGCCCTGGCCCCGCAGGGGATCCAGGAGGGATCCAGGAGCCACCATGGGGCTCCCCACATCATTTGAGGGAGCCTGTGGCTTCCAGCTCAGAGCCCTGCAAGCTCAGGGAATGTCCCCAGGAGACTGCTGAGGGGCTGCCTGGCAGCTTGTCACACACCCCTGGGGCAACTTGCCAGGGCACCAGGGCTCTGGGAAGAGCCCCGTGGCCTTGAGCATCACATCAGCCCTGCGAGATCCAGGGATCAGGGTCAGTCATGGCTGGGTGCTGGCGCTGCTGGCCCTTGGGAGGCGGGTGGCCACCAACTCCTCTGCATGGCTTGTACAGGAGCACAGGGTCCAGCATGGCTCCTGGGAACACCTGGCCTGCTCGTCCCACCAGGCGTGGTGGGGCTCAGGGAAGCTGCCTGAGCACTGCTGTCTCCTGTTCACCTGCACGAAGCGGGGTCTGTCTCATGTCCATCCTGGAGTGCAGGTGGGAAAGGGAGCTGACAGCACAAGGAGCAGAGCTCCCAGGCTGCTCAGATGTGCTGCAGGGCAGGCGTTCCAGGCAGCCCCACTGCAGCCATGCTGTTCTCCTGGGCAGGAGTGTTTCCTCCTGCTGCACGGCCAGCAATGGAAAAAGAACCAGGCTCTGAGCTCCTTGCCTTCATGCCTTCCCCCCTCCAGAGGATAATAAGCTGCTTTTAATATCTGACATGTTTATTAACAGATGCAGTTGTGACAGCTGATGACTTCATATGCCACTTACCACTAAAATGTTAGCAATAACTCGGAATTAACTGTCATAAATAAAAAAGACTTACAAAGACAACTCGATGGTGTGTCACTCTGCAGTAATTTACTGAGACCCTGTTGGCTCTGGATGCGAGGCTGGAAGGTCCTTTGTGGAGCTCCAGTCCGGGTTTTGCAACAGTCACAATATTTTGGCTGGATATGGTCTTAGGAGGTGGTACTAGTGGGGTGGAATTCCCTCATGCAGGAGTTTGCACTAGATGCCTTTACAAAGCTGGATACTCTGGTAATAATAATAATAAAAAGCCCCTACCCGGTGGATGGGGATGGAGTCTACGGATTGAGAGCAGGATTTATTAATGTGCAAATTGCTCTGATATGATCACATACTTTCTGCTTTGCATACGCAGGGAGCAGCGTGGGCTGATGGAGTAGGAACTAGCCTGAGCGATCTTTACGAGCTGAGATCCTGCACATCGCAGAAGGGTTTGTTTCTCTGTGCAAAACCTGGGACCCCGTTAGAAACCTGCTTTAAAAAACGAGTGACCAAAATATCCAAATGCACCAGACTTCACCATGAACTCGCCATGAATATATTTTTCATTTTTTTGACAGAAACGTGTGTGTAACTTTCTCTGGAGGAACTGAGGAATTTTGTAGTTGTTCTTATAGTATTTTAAATCTGAGAACCCAGTAGAGTCTTTTCTGCAGTGATGAGGGAGTGACAAGTCAAAGGTAAGGGCTTCAGCATGCATGTTTGTGTCGATGGAGCTTTTGCAATGTGGGCTGCTAATGAAGAACGTGAGCCGTGTCAGCATCTGACTGCGGGTCTGCCTTGTGCAACGTGGATAATGAGTTCAGACAATGAGAGCTGTGCGAAATCCCAGCACGAGCTCTGGGATCCCCTTTCTCCCCCCTCTCCCCGAGGTGCGTGGGGCTTGCAGGGAAGCTGGGCTGCTGCGTGTGTCCCCTGCCAGCGTGTTACCTTCCCGCTGTGGGGACGGGGACGTAGAGAGCCGGTGGGGATCAGCTCGCTGGAGCTCGTGACTGATTCTGGACCAGCCACAGTGCAGTGGGTGGCCGTGCCCTGCTGCCCTGCCACTGATCCAGGGACAGGGGCAGTGGGAGGACAGGACAGTTAATTTGCTGCTGTGGCTGCACCTAAGCCAAGCCTCCTGCCACGCACCCATGGGGGCACGGCAGGCGCTAGGAGAGCGTGGGGTAAGTACGAGCTCCGCGGGGTTTTGCATGGGGGATCAGTGGAGAAATAAATAGGGATTATGGCAATAATTAGATGCGGTGTGAGCAGCTGGTGCTGATGTGCAGGGAAAGTGCTGCTGGATCCAACGCTGGCTGCCATGGGTCAGCGAGGACTCCCACAGCCAGGCTGGGACACAGCTCCCCAGTGAGGAGAGTGTGGGTCGAGGTGGCTTCAGCCTCGGTGCTCTGTGCTGATGGAGCCAGGTGATGTGAGACATGGGTGGGGGTGACCGGGGCTTGATCATCCTCATGCTGTATTTGCCATCCCCGTGGAGTATTTTATAGGCTCAGGCATGTGTGTTCCCTTGAACGGCCCTGGGTATAGGGAAGGGGTGCTCAGGTGATGCGGTTTGGGTTTAAAGAGGCACCTTACAGTAAAAGGCATTAAAATAGGGCAATACTGGCAGAAGAAAATGCTGCATGACGGTATGTGTGGAGCCTCCACTCTGCTGAGCAGGAGTCAGCAGGTACCCACGCAAAAAAATCCTGTCATGTGAAAGTCTGTGAACTTGGGGCAGTGCTTACAATGCTATTTGGGGTGGCCAGGTCTGTATGAGATCCCCTAGGGACTGGGCACTTGCAGTGAGTGAAATATCTGCCTGGAGGGTTCTCCATTTGGAGTGATTTTGTCTGAAGTCTGTTGGTGACCCTGGAGCGAGTGAACTCCTGATTCCATCCACCCACCCTGCTGTGGGACCTGGACTGTGGAGGCTGGGTGGGAGGATGGCAGCAGCAGCTTGGGCCTGGGAATGCCAGGGCTGCAACATGCCTGGAAACCACCCTGGAGAAAAGGCTCGTTTCAGCTGGATCTGCTCCCTGGCCCTGCTGCTGCCAGAGCAGCAGCACCACCCTGAGGGACGCGGCAGGGAGGAGCCGGGGTGCAGGCTCTGGGATACACCCAGGGATGCCCTGAGCACAGCCAAAACCAGCCGGCCGTGCCAGGCAGCAGCTGAACCCCACACTGCCATCAGCCGAGCTAGATGTGAGCTAGCACAGCTCTTCCTGGACTGTGAGGCTGGGACTGTGGTAAGCAACAGAGCTGAGGACCAGGACGACCTTCCTGGCCTGTGGGGACAGCCCTGGAGTGGGGCAGAGGGGATCATGCAGCTGAGACAGGGGTCACTGGCAGCAGAGACCCTTCCCCTGTGTGGTGTGAGGGTGACCTGTCATCTTTCCAAGGATGGAAGGACCTGTCTTAGCCTAAAATCTGGCAAATACTGACAAATTTGCTGCCATACCCACCACCAGCCTGCCTCCAGAAAGATCCTCTGGGACTGCAGCTTCCTCACACGCTTGTGGGCAGCGGGGCAGCATGGGCTGGCTGCAGGATGTCCTTCATTGCAAACCACCCCAGCACTGCCAGGCCTGCAGAGCTCAGAACTTGCTCCCCCTATCCTAGTGGTGCAGGGGGCTGTCATTTCACAAAAAGGCAGAGTTTGGATGGGCTCAGTCCAGGCTGGCAGCAGCAACTGGTCTGGAGGACACCCTGGCTGCCTGCTCACTCCCTCCTGCTCTGTCCAGCCACATGCCCAGAGCTCAGGCTGTGGGTTATTTTTTCCCAGTTTGTTTTCCTCTGCTGCTGGAGTTGGTGCTACTCCTGGCTCTGCAGGGCTCAGATTTCCTAGGCAGTGATGTCTGGGAGAGCCAGAGCACCGGGAATCCCTTCAGGAAGCCCCACTTGGCAGATGGTTCCTGTGGACATGGCCAAGCAGAAAGCCCCAGGTGCTGCTCAGGGCTTTGTCCTGGGCTTCAGGCTTTGGCTCAGCCTTTGCAGCTCAGCACAGCAGCTCATGGCTCATCGGGCCCCTGTAAGCCTGGAAATTTGTGTTTACAAAGCTGGCAGGCAGGGTCTGCGATGGAAGGAGCTGTAAGCCCTTGTTTGCATGCATTTCCGCAGAGGGAAAATTGTGTATTGAGCTGAATGTGTGCACTTGTAGGATGAGCCTCAGCACCCCTGACTTCTTGTTTGTGTAAGACCCCCCTGCTCCCCACCCCCGGGGCTATACCTGACATGGTGTGTGCCCACCCCACACCTCCTGGGACACCTGCTGAGCATGTCTCTGCTCAGCAATGGGCCTTTAGGGAGCCCTTTTTGGGGGAAGAGACAGATTTTCAGTGCCCTGGTCTGTGCTACCCTGAATTGGGCTGTTCTGTTTCCCGGTCTGAAATTTGGTTGTGCTATCCTGGTGAGTTACTGATCTGTAGGAAGCTCAAACCCACCCAAGTTGTACCTAACAGATACAGGTTTGCTGCCCCCATGACTGCAGTCAGGTCTCCAGGCACAGAGCTGTGCCTGCCAGGATGATTCCAGTGCAATTCCAGATGCTGCTCTGGCTCTGTGGAGAAGCAGCAGGCATGGATGCTGCAGCCTGCCTCAGGGCTCTGCCTCCTCCTCCTTCTCCAGAGCAGCATGCTGCCTCTGCACTGGCATGAGGGCCATGGGAATCCCCCTGTAAAACGTTTCCTGATGTTTTACAGTGCTGAAGCACAAGCACTCCTGGAGGGAGGCCTGTGGCACTCTAGATCACAGCGTTTCTTGGAGCAGCTACTGTGGGGGCACTGCACAAGGCTGGAACTGGAGCTGCAGGGGCTGAGGTGCTTCTGAGCACCTCCAGAGCAGCTCCCACTGCCAGGCCAGGGCAGGGCGATGGCCTTAAGCAGCAGCCTCTCCTCAGCGTGTCCCCCAGCAGGTCACAGCATGGCTCTGCAGATCCGGGGAATGCAGTGCAGCAGCTAGTGGAAGAAGTCAGACCTCAACAATGCTGTGGATAGCTCTGCTGCCAGATTGGGCTTTATTATTTTATTTTTTCAGTGAAGTTTATGGGTTGGGGATTTTGCAGAACTTGGCACTGGGATTTAATATCAAATGAAGACCTTCTGGTTCGGAAATTTGACTTAATGCAGCCGTCTTTTATTGCTTCAAGGATTAAGCAGAACAAAGTGGCTCTGCTTGTGCATGTGCAGAGATGTTTGCCAGAGGCACGTGAGACACCCTGTGGCAGCTGTGATGGCCGAGCCAAACCTGGTGGGACCTTCCACTGCGGAGGGTTTCACTGTGCTGCTCCTGGAGCATTAGCCCTGCAAATAGCCCTCAGGAACACAGCAGAGGAGAGGGACTTTCCCAAAGAGAACGAGGGCCCGAACCCGCTGCCTCAGCCCTCCCCTCCCACGGCAGGGCTGGAGGAGCAGGCAGGGAGCTCTGCCAGGGGGTCACCAGTGCAGGGGAGTAGGTGCAGGCAGAGCAGACATCGGGCTCAGGGAGCGCCGGCAACACGGGCACACCCCTGTGTGCTGTGGAACGGGGACAGTGGACAGCCAGGTGCCATCACTGCTGTTTGAGGGCCTGTTGAAAACTCCACAAAGGCAGGTTGGGGAATGAGCTGGCAGTGTGGAGCTGCTGCTGCTGCCACCCACAACCTCCCGGAGCCAGACCCTGCCCTGGGGCTGGGAGGCCTCGGTGGTGTGTCCCAGGTGCTGTCCCCGGGTGCAGGGCTGGGAGATGAGGGTCCAAACTAACCTGAGAGAGACCCTGCAAAACCATGACTCCTCCTGCAGGAAGCCAGTTCGTGCATATTCACACCCGTCTCTGACTATAAAGAGGAAATTCAAATTCTCTATCCAGCTCCAGGACCTGGAAACCCAGATTCCCCACCTCACATCTGGTGCCCAGCCGGCTGTTGGCAGCGACCTGGCAGTTCCCAGGGGTTCATTCCTGCTGCTGCTGTAACCAGGCTTGTCCTGCCTCCAGCATCTGGTCCTTCTCTCCAAGGCTCAGTAAAGCCTGTTTACATTTCAGATCCCTGGTACATTCAGCAAGAGGCAATATATCAGCTATTTAGTTATTGTGGATTAGGTCTCAGATATCCTGGGGATATAATGTTGGTCTTTCTCACCTTGTGTGTAGGAGGACTAATGGCAAATTATCTGGATGGTTTACATTTTCTGGTTTGTATTTGAGCTCCCAAGGACCAATTTATCCTGATTGAATTGCAAACAAGGCTTAGTGCCATCTCAGATTCAGGGGCCAGGTCTCTCCATAAATGAATTCAGAGCAATTCAGGTTACCCCAAATTCTTCCTGTAGATGGGATAATGGTATAAATCCTGCTAACGTTTAGACTGGAAATTGTTTGTAGCAACCTGAGCTTGACTGATGGCTGCAGTAACTGAAAGAATCATAACTCGTGTCCTGTGGTGAGGGTGGGAAGAGCTGGCAGTCCAGCCAAACTGTTCCCCACAGACCCCCAGGTACTCATGGGGAAGATTTGGAGACCTGTGGATCATGTGTGACCTGCCAAGACACTGACTCTGCAGCACCTAAAATGCCAGTGGCCTTTCTGTGATGAGGCAGCAGCTGTGGCCAAGCCCAGGCTCTCTTTGGGCTAGCAAGCAAGGAAACAAGGAGGATAAAGTGTGTGCTCGCTTGGATTGTGCTGTCTACAGGTTTCCCGTGGCACTTCCCTGCCCTAGGCTGCCCAAGCCAACAGAAATGGGGAACGTGGTGGTGGCACGCTGGCTCTTGGCACACTGGGGCTTTGTTTGCTCCCTCCGGACATCCATCCCTGCTGCCGTCCCCACGCCGGGGGACTGTGCCCAAACTGCGAGTGTTGTGTAAACACGGCGTGTGCTTCCTGTGAACGCGCTTCACCCGCAAAGCCGCCGTAATTAAAAACCGGGGTCACTCCGGAGCCGCTGGCGCTCGGCACCGGTTCGGGGACAGTTCGGGCTGCTCCGCACGGACGGGACTGCTCAAACCCGCTGGCACCCCAGGCTCCTGCGGCCGTGCTGGGCATGGCCAGGCTCTCCTACCCCAGCTGTCCGGAGGGACCCGCCTGACCCGCTGCCCCCCAGGCGCCGTGCCCAGGTCCCTGCACAAGCGCGGAGGAGCTGCAGAGATCCCCGCTCCGCACCAGCTCCCTGCTCCGTAAATACTCCCGCAGCCCAGCTTAAGCACTTGACAGTGTTTATAAAGCAGCTTGCAGCAAACAGGCTTGGAAGTGCAGAACAAGTTGGTGTTTACACAAGTGACTAATTATTTATTTGAAAATCCTGTGGACGAGCCGTGGGCTGTAACGACAAGCACATGGGGAGCGCCGGGCTCCTGCCCCGGCAGTTGCAGCAGGGACACGGTGAAAAGTTCAGAGCCACCAGGGCGGGGGGACAATGGCGATGGCCCCACAGGCCCCGGTGGCCGCCAGCTCTGCCGGCACAGGTGAGCCGGTGCTGCCGTTCCAGGAACGGCTCAGTGCTGGTGCCCTGCACTGCCACAAGGCTCTGTGGTACCCGGGCCACATCTCCCTGCAGCAGCTGCTGCGGCAGCCCCCTCTGTCCAGGTGTGTTCTGCTGTGTGCCCGTAACTCCCCTCAGGTGGGCTGGAGCCTGCTTGGGCCGGCGGTCCTTCAGCAGGACCCCCACCCAGGGAGGGGACCAGGCCCCTGGTGACCAAGTCCATCCCAAGCCTGAGGCTGGGCTCACTTCCAGTCACTGTTGCCACCAGTTGTTTGGGGCATCGGTGATTGCGCAGTTATTATAAAGGGATTAAAACAATTTTCTGTTTCATTTGATTTCACAGAGCAAATATTGTCGCCTTTATTCCAACACAATGTCCGCTGTTGGCAGGGCTTTGCTCTGGCCAGCTGTGGAGGGGAGTGGGGCCCAGCTTGGCAGTGCCAGATCCCTTGGTGTAGCATGGAACTCGCCCTTGCTTCACACCGGGCACAGGGAAAACCGCTTGAAAGCTACAGGGAAAATGCCCTGTGAGCGGGCAGCTGGAGCAAGGGCTTGGGCACTCTCAGGAAATGATGGTCCATGTGGAGTCTGGGCGCTGGTTGGCCATTGGCACTGGGCTTCCCTTCTCTCTCCAGAAGTTTCTGCAGAGCCATTGGTTTGCTGCCCAGCCTGTCCTGCTGGTGTTGCCATCTCCGTCCTGCCAGGCACATTGGGCCACCCTGTGCCATGCCCTGGTGAGGGCAGTGCGGCACTCGCAGCAGGGCCCAGTGCCCCACACAGGGCCCAGTGCCCTCAGTGCCCCACGCAGGGCTCAGTGCCCTCAGTGCCCCACACAGGGCTCAGTGCCCTCAGTGCCCCACACAGGGCTCAGTGCCCTCAGTGCCCCACACAGGGCCCAGTGCCCCACACAGGGCCCAGTGCCCTCAGTGCCCCACACAGGGCCCAGTGCCCCACACAGGGCCCAGTGCCCTCAGTTCCCCACACAGGGCCCAGTGCCCCACACAGGGCTCAGTGCCCCACGCAGGGCTAAGTGCCCCACGCAGGGCTCAGTGCCCCACACCGAACTAAGTGCCCCACACCAGGCTCGCTGCCCCACACCAAGCTCAGTGCCCCATGCTGGGCCCAGTGCCCCACACAGGGCTCAGTGCCCCACACTGAACTAAGTGCCCCACACCAGGCTTGCTGCCCCACACCAGGTTCTCTGTCCCACACTAAGCTCAGTGCCCCACACCAGGCTCGCTGCTGCACACCAGGCTCAGTGCCCCACACCAGGCTCAGTGCCCCACACCAGGATCTCTGTCCCACACTGATCTTAGTGCCCCACACCAGGCTGTCTCTGCTGCTAAGCCTGGGACAGAGCAGCTCCCGCACTCAGCCCTGTGCAGGCAATGCTGACCCTGCCCTGTGCTTCGGGGAACGGGACATGGGAGGTTTGGAAATTCCCTCAGAGCAGAAACACAGTGTTTTGGGCAGCTTGCAGAGGATCCCACCCCATCCCTAGACAGCCCCAGCCCTGGCTGGGTACTGCAGGCTTGCTCTCTGCTAGGCTTGACTACCAGCCCCAGAGGTGCCCACTTGATGGGAAACATCTTGTGTGCCTGGCACCCGCAGCAGCCATCTGCCGCTTGGGAAGGGCGGCCCAGGGGTCTGGCTCTGTTTTAAACAAGTTCCAGCTATAACTACTGTTTGCAGCACTGGCAGATGACAAAGATGCGCTGAGCATTTCTATGGGTGCCAATTATTAGCCTTAGGGATGAGGCTGGAGCACAGTTCTCCCCACACTACTCAGGGTGCCACTATCTTCCAGCACCCCCAGTGCACCCCACAACCCCTAGGCTTGCCCCCAGCCATTGTGGGAGTGATGCTGTCTGTCAAGTTAACCTGTTCTCCTCTTCTTTTGCAGTCCCTGCCAGCGTACCTGGAAACTGTGGCCAGCTAACGCCCACTGCCGAGCCCCCGATGGGACTAGGGCCAAGCTCCTGCACTCCTGACAGGGATGAAGGTAGAGCCATGTTACCTGCTACCTAAGCTCGCTGGTGCTGCTGTAGTTTGTGGATATGGTCCCAGACCTGGCTCTGTGCACAGACTCTCAGCTCTGATCCCACCCGAGAGGATTTAGCGGCAGCAGAGACCCCAGCTGTGGAGCACGCTCCCCCAACCACCCCACGACGGAGGGGCTGCAGCGCTGGAGAGTTACTATGCAGCTTGGACTGCTTGTGGTGGTGGTTTTTCTAAGCTCGATGGATCTAACAGGCAGCAGCAAAGTGGTGAAGGGCAAGAGGCAAAGACGAAGTATGTATGAAATGCTTTTCTTTACTTCCTCTCTTATGATGCCATGAAGGTCATACTGGTGTGAATGTGTTTACAAGACAGGGAGCTGGGCAGGGCCTGCAATGCCCCAAGAGCATGCAGAGATCCCCCAGTCCCCATGTCCCCTAACCTGCCACAGCTCCGAGCTGCAGTGTCCCCTGAGGTCACAGGGGGTGTCAGTTATGCCTCCAGCCCACAGGGTCCCTGGTGGGGCTCGTGCAGGGCAGCCAGGCAGAATTGGCACAAGGGCAGCCACAGGCGTTTGCCCTCCTTTATGTAAGCTCATGTTAGAGCTGTTTTACATTAAAACTGTTTCAAATTGAATTATATAAAATAGGTTTTATATTAAAACTGGGACTGCTGAGCCCTGGGAGAACAAGGAAAACCTGACGTCATGGCTAATGCTATAAAGGGCAATTTCCAGCGAGGGCCCAGTTTATACCTTTGCCATGGATCCAGAGCTTGGCACCAGGGCCCAGCGCTGCAGGAGGGATGGGGCCAGTCCCCCAGGGCTCTCTGTGCAGAGGGCCCAGGGCCCACAGTGCCAAGGGGGTCCCAGTCCAGACCAGTGAACCCTCCTGGCAGCTGGGGGCTGAGGAGCCCCCTGCCTTTGGTGCCTCTTCCCAAGGCTGAAGCAGCCCCCAGGCCTGGTGATGGTGATGGGGCTGGGGCAGGCAGCAGGGGCTGCCAGGCTCTTGGGTCAGGGCTGGGGTACAGGATAGCTCTCTCACCTCCAGTCCTGACATGTGAACACTGTGCTGCTCTGTGCTTGCTTTTGAAGCGTAGTAAACATGGTATTTAAAAGAATACATCTTTTAAATACACAGCTTTTCTATAAACAAGGACATGGCTTGCATAATAAACTAATAAAAATAACCTGCATTCTAGTCTGCAAAGAATGCGATTGGTTTCAAAACAAGCAGCATTTTATATGATAATGAAAAGCAGAAAACTCTCAAGACATGGGATTGAGTATTTTTCTTGGACTGAATGTAGGAGCTGAGAACACATCTCTATTTTGGGGGCAGTGACACCTCCTGACTGCCAGAGAAAATTTACTATAGGCAGGGTCAGAGTGAGATCCAGCCTGGGATGCAGCATGGATGGAATTACTGGCACAGTTTTGCTCCAGGGCCATCGCTCTGGTCCCTTCTGGTCCTTGGCATGGAGGCACTGCCAGCTCCAAGCAGGGAGGCAGCAGGAGGAGCTGGACCCCTGAGCACACACCCATCGTTGGTGTCTGCCCCACACGGGGGGCTGGGAGGCACTGGGCTGGGGTGGACGCTGCTGGGCTTCTGGGCACAGTTGGTGGCTGCTTCTGGGTCCTGCTCCTCAGCACAGCCACTGCTGTGACTCTCGTGCCTGTGCTTGGCACAGCTCTGGCTCCTGTGGCCATCGGGGATGGGCCCACAGTGTCTGCCCAGAGCAGTGCTGTGAGTGTGTCAGTGCTGCGGGACCCTGGCCCTTGCTCTGTGCCACTTCCTGCCCTTCCTGCCAGCGGTTTGGGGTCACAGCTGGTGCCTGCAGAGCCCAGCACTAACCACTGCCTCTCTCCTGCTCTTCCAGTCAGCACCGAGCTGAGTCAGGGCTGTGCCAGAGGCTGTGACCTGTGCTCTGAGTTCAATGGGTGCCTGAGGTGTTCCCCCAAACTCTTCATCCTTCTGGAGCGGAACGATATCCGACAAATTGGGATTTGCCTGCCTTCTTGTCCACTAGGATACTTTGGCCTTCGCAACACGGACATGAACAAGTGCATCAGTGAGTGTGGGGCTGGGAGGTGGCAGTGCTCTGCTCAGGTGCAGGAGGTGATGTGGCTGCATGGAAGGGGCGAGGCAGGGCTGAAAGGAGCCCTGCACAGCACCACACAGGCATGCTGTGGACATGGGATCCTGCAGGACCTCTGGGCAGTTTTGTTATATGGGTTGTTAGACTGGCAGCCTTTGGGAGGAGGGAGATCTTTTCAGGCATTTAGTGCCTCTTTTTCTGCTCTACTGCTCACCACACTCAGGTGGCTCTGAGTGAAATCCTTGGCTTGCATCTTGTAGGCAGAGCACCAGAAAGAGCTGGACATGGAAACATGCAATCACTCCCCTGGCAGGTCCATGCACAGCACCCTCACAGCCAGGTTTCCATCTAGCTCCTTTTCCATGCAGCCTGTTCTATAGCTGCAGCTGGAGCTGGGACTTTATCCTTTGCACTGTCCCCTTTGGCTGACTGATGCTCAGCTGAACACCAGCCCAAACTTTCCCACTCTGCCTGATTCTGTCTTGGCAGTGGCTGTTACTGGCTGTGAGAGCTGCAGCCCAGGGAATGGTGCAAAGCAAACTCACTTCTGAGTGCCACAGCCAGGCCTGGCAGGATGCTCAGACATGCCCTGGCTGCTGTGAGACCTCTGGGAGCCTGGACTGGGCTCTGGTTGGCAGTGTGGAGCTTCTTGAGTCTTTTGTTCACATTGGACTACATGATGGCTTTGGTGTTTGTTTTTTTTTTTCCTCAGAATGCAAAATTGAGAACTGTGAGTCCTGTTTCAGTCGAAACTTTTGCACAAAATGTAAGGAAGGTTTGTATTTGCACAAAGGGAGATGTTACGTCACATGCCCCGAAGGCTATGCTGCTGCCAACGGCACCATGGAGTGCAGCAGTCCTGGTAAGCAGCCCTGCACTCAGCGTGTCTGGGCGTGGGTAGTGCTGTGGGGGGGTTTAGATGATGAACCAACCCTTTCAATCCTACCCGAGTCGAGGGGGTGACAGCACAGCACTTCGTGGGGCAGAGCCCTCTGGGAACCAGCCTGGATGGGGAGCAGCCCCTGGTGGTTGTGAACTGTGACCCCGAGCTGGCAAGGAAAGGAGTGCTTGGGGACTTAGGAACCTGCAGGGGAAACACACACTCCCCTGCAGCCTAAGGCGAGGGAGAGCTGCAGGGCTGAGCTCTGGGATGGCCGGAGTGGGCAGCCCAGGAACGGGAGTTACAGCTGGGCTCTCTTGTTACCTGGCAGCACAATGTGAAATGAGTGAGTGGGGCCCGTGGGGGCCCTGCTCCAAGAAGAGGAAGCTCTGTGGCTTCAAGAAGGGCAATGAAGACCGAACACGGCGGATTCTGCAGGCTCCCTCTGGGGACGTGTCTCTGTGTCCTGCAACCACAGAGGTGCGGCGATGCACGGTGCAGAAGAACCAGTGCCCCGAAGGTGAGCAGAGCTGGGGAGTCTCACCACCCCTCCCCACATCCTGTAGAGGTCAGGCACAAGGAATCAGCCAATTGTCCAGTGTCACAAATGTGCTGTGCAGCTCCCAACTCCTCTGAAGTGCAGGGGATGTGGATGGGATGGCACTTGGAAGAGCTGCAGGTGGCACAGCCCCCAGGAGGATGATCCTTGGCACAGCTTGCCATGTGTGCCACGTTTCAGCTATTTTAGTTTCTTCCCTGGCCAGAGAGCAGCCGAGGGTGCATGCCTGTTGCTGCTGTGATGAGGGTTGTCCTCTCTACCAGAATGCTCAGGTCTGTTTATCCCAGGAACTAGTGTCTTCAGGATGAATGGTGGTTTGGTTATCTTGTCACAGAATGGACAAGGATTGCAGCTGTGTTGAGTGTCCTGAGGGAAAAGGGCTATAAGCAGTGACTAAATGCACAGCAATTAACCAATGGGGCAGGGGGACCTGGACAGCGCCGATCTGTTCCTCGATGCCTCACTCCACCTCACACTGCCCCTTTGCTTTTCTGCAGGGAAAAGGAAGAAAAAGGAAGAGCAAGGAAAGCAAGATAATGGGAATAGAAATAGGAAAGACACCAAAGACACTAAGTCTGGCACCAAGAAGAGGAAGAACAAACAGAGAGGGGCCACAGTGCCCGCGACGCCTGCTAGCCCTGCCCAGTAGCTGGCCCTGTGTGTCACCCGATGGCAAGACTCCATTGCTGCTATGTATATGAAAGCTTTATTGAACAGAGCACTGCTACACCATGTACACGTGTCCAGAGACAGCCATATACTCCAGACTGACCCACAGACTGACAGAGGCCACACACACAATACTTAAGGAGGCTGCACACACCCCCCGCCCAGGACTGTGGAAGAATGCTGCTGAGGAGTGGGAGCACACACGGAGGTAAAGCCCACAGCCCCAGGGCTTTGTGGGGACACTGCAGGGAGGAGAGGTGGAGCATAAGCCAGTGAAGGACCCAGACATGGGATTGATTTCATGATGGAAGGCCTCAACTGGAGCCCAAGCACGTGGGCCCAGCACAGCCCCACTCAGCCAGGGGATGAGACTGAACCCACATGGCCACTCTCCCTGACCTGGGACCCAGAGACACACAGCAGTGGCCTCTTTCTCTTCCCTCACCCCTTATTTTGTGTTCTAAGCTGTATGACTTTATCATTGCGAATACATGTTAAAAGTTTGTGGTAAGAGGTCAGTGGTATCTGCCCTGAATCTGCTTCAAAGAATTATTTCAAATTAAAAAGAAAACAAAATCAAAATGACAACTAGCTTCCTGAGTGTGGTTCATACCTTGGCCCCTATGGAGGCTGGTGTCCCACAGGACAGAGACTCACTTGTAGAAGGGAAACTCACCAAAGCTTTAAGAAAATCCCAGAAAATGCTGCCAGCTGCACTGCAGCCACAAATCAGCTGTCCTGCGTGAGGGACCCCAGCTGCACCCTGCTGAGCCCCGAGGAATTCCCCACTGAAGGATCCACTTAACACACAGCAGATTGAGAAAATGAGAGGTTACAACAAACCACAGGCTGCTGAAACATTGTGACTCCACTCAGACAGTCACAGTTGTGGGACAATCCTGGGCTGGGGACAGCCCGTCCAGCCACTGTCCACCACCCCGGCAGTGGCAGTGGCAGTGGCAGGAGGGAGGCAGGTGGGGGCGGAGAAGGCACAGCTCAGGTCCTGAAGAAGAGAAACAAATTTTTAAATTGGGTAGAAACTACTTGTCTGCATCCCACTGGCTGGAATTTCCTGGATTCTCCTGCTCTTTGAGAGCGGACACCTGAGTAGAGGAACTGGGACAAGGACTGTGCAAGACAAACCTGGCAGGCCCTGTGTGGGACACATGGGTTTGCTGCCTGCTCTGCTCAGGGAGCTTCTCCTTCTGCAGTGTCATAGGGTGGCTCACCATCACTGCCCTGGGATTTTAAAATGTGCTTTCTCTGTATAAATATGTAGAGACACATTTCATTTCTCAAGAGTTCAGCAGAAGCTCTCTGGTCCTGAGGGATGGTGCTATGGCTCACACAGATGTGTCCAGGGAGGATCAGGGATGTGCTGCTGGAGCTCCAACTTCTGTCCTGGTAGGGCAAAGGGCAGGAGAAACCTCACCCCAGACTAACCCTGGTGAATCCAATCTTCGCTGTACTCGCTCCCATACCACCCTCTGCTCTGTGGTTCTGGAGGGCAGAGTGAGCCAACAGGCATGCAGGGTAGCCTGGGTTCCCTGCCCCTCTGAGGGGTCACCTGCCCACACCCACAGCCCTGGTTCTCTCCTGTGGCTTGTGGTGCCCACCGAGGACTCAGCTCTGGCACAGGACACCCCAACTCCCCACCTCAGGGCTGGCTTGGCCTGGTGCACGATATGGAGGCTGCACAATTGTTTCTGCTCCAGAGCTGTACCAAGCTCTCCATGACTGCTCTTCTGGCAGAAAAACCTTTCAGCCTATCATCCACTTTGTGTTTAAGTAAACAAGAAGCTGTTACATCTTTGAAAGGGTATTCCATTTCAGCACAATGATAAACGACCAGCATACCAAGCAGGGGGAGAAAGAGGTTCTTAAAAGTCATCCTTTAAGTTGTTTATGGATCATGTTCATATGATTTCTGAAAACTTCCCAGCTGAATGATCCAATCTTGCTCTATTTTCTAGCCTGTGAGAGAAGTATTTTGTTTGTGCCATGGCATTGCTTGTAAGCAGAACCATTTTCCCTTCCTTTTACCAACACCCCACAGTCACCCATTGGTGAAGCTCAGCTCTCTCGCTGTCCCTCCCTCCTGGGGCCGATCCCCACTGAGTTCTCAGTAAGGATTAAGGAAAAGAAAATGCATTAGGAAAGTTTTCCACATGAGGCTCTGGTAATGACTTGATTCCCCACAGTAACTCCTGGCACTATTAGCACAACTATTTCAAAACTAAACTGCATGTAATAAATCAACAGAACCTATTTAGAGAACTCTAGGGATTATTAGAAAAACTGACAAACTTCTCTCTGTTGTAGCCTTTCCCCTACTTTCTTCCTTTTTTCAGAGCAAAATGAGAAGAAAAAGGGACAAAGGCAACAGGAGGTTTAAGATGCATATTAAGACTATCCAAGATATTTCAGTAGGGGTGATTTTAAAATTAAATTGGTTTAGAACAATTAGGAGAAAAAATATGGAACATAAATCCAATTTCTTTCCTTTTTCTTTTGAGTCAGCTCAAGAGTTGTGCTTACTCCCACTCCCTGAGAGCTGGTTCAGTTAGGAATTTAGGAAGACTTTGCCTTTGACCAATGTGAACTGCACACTGAGCTCCCCAGTCCAAGCTGAGATGTCCTTAGTTGGGTGATGTCAACTCACACACACGTGAATGCTCTCTTTCCATGCACCAAATAACCCTGTTGTGGTGTTGTCTCCGTGGCATCACTGTAAAAAACATGTCTTTAAACAAATAAATCAATAAATGGGTTTGCTGAGCCAGCTTCATTTGTTTATTCACAAAAATTGGAGTCAAACCCAACCAATCGAAAATGTCTACAGATATAGTGAGCCTCTCCTGAGAACTTTCTGCCTACATCTGAGAGCCAAAGGGAGCACATGGATCATGGATGGGAACGTTACTGCTCCGACTCCTGCATGTATTCCCACCTTGTGCTTTGTTCAGCTGGGTGCTGAACTGGAAAAGCAACTGCTGGATGCACAGACAGACAGAGAAATCCTTTGGAACTCCACTGCACAGGAAACAGCTTCCTTTTCCCTGCTGAACAACCTGGTGTCATTGGCTGGATAGAATTCCATTAACTTATAATCTGCAGGATGGTTTCTAGTTTGTTTCCTAATGGACAGCTTGAAGTTGTGGGTTTGGAACTGTTTGATTTATCTCTTATTTGCTGAGATTTGGAACCTAAAGCAGATGAATGTCACCAAACACACGTTGGTTCTATGACATTCTTAACCCTCTCTGAGTAACAGAAATCTGTATTTTTCATCATCTACAATCAATGAACTGTGTGCACACACCTTCTCACACAGTAATTCACTGACTTTCTACCCTCAGAGGGATGGAGGTAATTTATATACTCCTTAGCCCATGTTTATGTTTAAGTGATTTCTCACTTGGGAGAAATCTTAGCTGTGATTAAAGGAAACAAAGTAGAACAGTGAAAAAGTTATCTCCAAAATTATTGTTTGGATTACATTGTCTGAGAACACTAAAAGGGAGAAGTCAGATATATATTTACAGATTTTATGAAGTCAATAGACTTGACAGAGAGGCATCACATTTTAAAAAATCTATATTAAGATTACAAAAATACCAATGTATTTAATCAGTCACCATAAATAAATCACCCTGATGGTATTTATGTACACGGTAATACATCACACCCAACTGAATGCCAAACTGTAGTTTGGATGGAGCTGCTTGCTGGAATTTCCAGGACTTTTGAACAGGAAAAAAGAGGCAGCCAGGTAGGTTCTATATTGTTATTTACAGCCTGAGGTAAAGAGCTGCTTTAGAGGCACTGGCAGGGCCTCAGCAGCCACAGCCCCTCCTGTGCCACAGAGCAGCCCAGCCCATGAGGGCAGAAGTTTTCATGACTGTTCAAATCAAACCACAGGAAAACATTCCTATTTAACTGCTTTAGCTTCCAGAGTGCTGCTGAATGCTGGATCTGTGGTGCTGGCAGCTGTTCCCAGAGTGAAGCCCAGGGCTCTGCAGCCTGCCCAGCTCTGAGCCCACCACGGGCTCCAAGGGCTCAACTCTGCTGGTGCAGCTCAGCCTGGGTTCTCAATGTCCTCTTACACCTTTCTGCCTTTTTGCTTTGCTTCTGTTTTCTCCTCCCTCCTGAGTTCCCCTGCTGCTTCCAGGCACCATTTTGGGAACTCCATATGCAAGGCAACAATCCAGGATCACTTTGTTTTTCCTGTTCAAGAGCTGTCACACCTTTTGCCAGGGAGCCCTACCTCCTGCTCCTGCCAGCTGTATCCCTGGGAAGCCATGCCTGAGGAACTGAGCTGGGAAAGCTGCTGTGGTGATAAACTGCCTACAATACCTTCTGCTGTGATTTTGAAGGTGAGGTACAAAATCCACTTCCATCCTTGTGCTCTGCAGGGAACTGCTGCAATAGGGGGAGATGGCTGATGCTGCTCTATCCTATTAAATAAAACAGAGGAGCTCAATACCACACTGAAAAAGGGCTCTGAGTGCAAGTCTGGTCTTGTTCTGAACTCTTGGAAATCTACTTTTCCTTCATTTAATTGACAAAATCTGTAGATCATACGAGGAAGACAGTCCCTGCCAAAAATCCAGCATCACTGGTTTTTAATAATACAATGGGAATAACCCCTCAGAACATATGTAATTATGGGAATGAGTCATTCCCATGGCATCACGTAACCACATTCACTGGGATTTGACAAAGATGAGGCCACATACAACTCAAAATTATTTCATTTCAGCCCTGGTCAGGGCAGTGGTGCTGCAGGGCTGAGGCCAAATAGCAGAGGCAATGGACAACAATCTGTCACCTTGCTGTCCTGGCTGGTTGTGGCATAGACAGTATCCTGCTGCAGCCAGTGGTAACAGACTGAGAAAAAGTTGAAGACTGAAATGGCGGGATGCATCAATAGCAAAGGAAAAACTGTGAGTCACAGAGCAACAAAACATCAGTTTAGTGGAGCAAAATATCTGACTCGCACGTTATCAGATACAAAATAAGCAGCTGCAGCCTCAGGGATGCTGCAAGTTAAACACCAGTTGCTGGCCCCAGTGATGGAATTTGGGTCAGGGAATAAAGTTTGAATGCAGGTCCCACACATTATCACTAGGATCTTTTCTTAAGACAGAAAAACCAGGCTCGTAGCCCACCCCAATGGGGACATGGGGCATGGCTGGGTAAAGGGCTTGAGCCCTCCCACCAATGCTTCCAACCTGGGAATTCAGCTCTGGGGCATCCCCGAGACAAGTTCTCCCTGCCACAGCCTCCTGCCCAAAGCTGGCTGGGTCTGTTCTCTCACAGAAAGAGACGGCGACTTTCTGGCTGCGCCCCAAGATCTCTTGCTAACAATAAAGAGGGAGTTTTCTTAAGGGAAAGGAAGAAAGAGTTGGGGAGAGCAGAGCAAAAGTATTACTCAACTATTTAGTCTAAAATTTTGAAAATCAAAAGGCTCTTCTGACAGATTGATATCGACTCTAATAGAAAACACACTTGTCCCGGGAAAACTCTTCTACATGAGCCTCGAGTCTGATAGCTTAAACAATTATCTACAATTTGGAATTGATTTTTTATGCCCACATCAATGTGTACTTTTTCAATGCCCGAGGCACAGATAATTCTATTAAGAGAAAAACCAGAATGTGTAGGCTTAAGCCAAACAGCCTCCAACTCCAGACTCAGTCTTACAAAACATGTCCCAAGGCCTGACTCATCATGGCTCCCTTGTACAGCAGGGACTCTACATCTCACAGCAAAACACTGAAAATCATGAAAAGAACGAAATCCCAGCAGCTCTGTTATTGTTCTGGGTTTAAAGGAGCATTAGCAGCATCAGAAGGACATTGCACTGGCTGGGAACGCTCTGCTGCTAATAAGTGTTTAGGAAGGATAGCCCAGAGCTGTGTTTTGGGCAAGTATTCCCCAAGGTGCTGAGCTTGGCCTTAGCTCAAGCTCTGGTATCAATTAATACGGTTTCAGCTCAGCTTTGTTCATTTCCCTAGGTGAGGAGCTTTCAAATTGCTATTACAATCTGGCAGTAACATAAATGTGGGCTCATGCTTTGGACACAGAACTTGCACAGATTCGTTAGTGCACCATCCATGCTATTCTTTACACGCACATAAAAACACACAATATTGTTATTGCTCATTTTCCTTTGCCAGTAACCCAGAAAGAACAGCCCCGTGCGCCTGTAAACACCCACCACCACTGCCTTGTGCTCGATTCTCTGCTGCAGCAGTGCCCTCTGGCAGCCCCGGTGTCCCTCCCGCTGCCCCGGCGTCCCTCCGGCCGCCCCCATCCATCAGCGAGAGGCAGGGAGTGTTCCTGCCGCTCTCCCGAACTATTTCCATTATGCGGCTGTGAACAAACATCATTTCCCAAACAATGGGGGCTCCCGTGCCAGCGCCCCCGCCGGGCCTTCGAACCACCCCGCCGCCCAGGGCCGGCCCCGGCCAGACCGCAGCGCTCCGGGGCGGGCACCGCCACCTCCGGAGATGGGCAGTGACACGGAGCACAGGGGCACGCGAGGGACGCGGGGGAACGTGGGGGACACGGAGGAACACAAAGGGACCCCGGCAGGGCCGAGCCCACGCGTTGCCATGCCAACCGGGCCGGAGGTGCCGCCTGCGCCTGCGCCGCCGTGCGGCGGCTCCCGGAAGTGCGTCAGACGAGCCGCGCGCCGGAAGTGCCGCGCGCGTGTCCCCGGCCCGTGCCGAGCGCTGCGGGCCTGACCCGCCACCGCCACCGGTACCGCCACAAGTAGTGCCACCACCACAGGCACAGGCACCGCCACCGGCACAGGCACCGCCACCAGCACCGCCACAAGTAGTGCCACCACCACAGGCACCGCCACCGGCACAGGCACTGCCATCAGCGCCGCCACCGCCACCGCCACAAGTAGTGCCACCACCAAAGGACCGCCACCGGCACCGCCACCATGGTGAAGCCGCGCTACAAGGGCCGCTGCTCCATCAACCCCTCCCGCGCCAGCACCAACCCCGGTACGGACGGGGCCGCGGGCTGGGCCGGGCTGGACCAGAGCGGAGCGGGGCTGATGTTCTCTTGTCTCCTCAGATCGCATCGGGGGCGAGGGAGGGAACAACATGCGGGACCGAGCGACCATCCGGCGCCTCAACATGTACCGGCAGAAGGAGCGCAGGTGAGCGCGGCCCTGCCCCCGGGGGAGCTGGGTCGTGGCCTGGCCGCGTTCTCGGTATCGACCGGCAGGGCCGTGCCAGGGACAGGCGACAAAACGCCTCGCTGCTGGCTCAGTGTCGCTCGGCCGTGTGCTCTGTAACCCCGTGAGCTGGGGAGCCTGACCCCGAGCCTGATCCCAAACTTTCAGCAGCTCAGCGATGTATCAGGGACACAGCTGGGAAACACTTGATGCATCTGTGGGGAGTGTCATGAGACCCAAAATACACAGAGTTCCCGAAGTTCCCACAGCAGCATAGCTCAAAAGCTCCCCCCCCAAATACCTGAAGAGCCTTGGCTCCCCTCAGCACCTTCAGTCCCCCTGTTCCCCTGTGTGCCACACTCAGGGATCACTGGCAGGGGAGCAGCACCCACCGTGCCTGTGCCATGGCAGCTCTGAGAATCCTGTTTCACATCAGCATGTTTGGGTTCTTTTGCCAAATTTCCCACTGTTTGCAGAGCAGACTGGGAGGAGGGATTTTGAAATACTGCTGAATTCAAGCCAGGTCTCATCTGTGTGTATGAGTCCTGCAGAACTGGTTAAAAGGCTTCATGAGAGAACACAGTGAGATTTGCTAGAAAATGGTCCTTAATTCCTTTTGCAGCCCCATGACCCCTTCCTGGGCTTACACAAGCAGCTGTGGGGAGGGTCTGGCCAGGCTGGAGTGAGACCAAGGGCTGTGATTGCCATTGCTGCCACTGAGGGTTGGACTAACTCACCCTCATGGAATCTGTGGCAGCACCAGCTCTATGTGAAGGGGCTCTGCATTTCATGTCTCTGCTTCTGGCCTGGTACACACAAGGGCTGGAGAGGTCAGTGCTGCTCTTTGTGCACTGACATGTCTTCATTTGTCCCTTAGGAACAAACGTGGCAAAGTGATCAAACCTCTGCAGTATCAGTCAACTGTGGCACCAGGCACTGTTGCAAGAGTGGAACCAAATATCAAATGGTTTGGTGAGTTTTGTCAACTTCCAGACTCAGCAGGCTTCAAAACTATTGAACTTTGTGTGTTGAAAGGTGTTTGTTTCAGAACAGGTGCTGAAAGGGAAGGTGAGGGACCCCTGTTGTTGCTGATGCTTTGTGGGGCTACCTAAAAACAGAGGCCAGACAAAATTAAGGGAATAAAAAGCAGTTCTATTTATTGAAAGGCCTTCAGGTACATTTTGGGCAGACAAAGCCCCTCAGGGGCTGCACCCAAAAATGGACCACAGGTCACAGATTTTCACACTTTTATAAGTTTGGGCCTTTTGCATATTGGGGATTAATTTCCCAATTCCAGCTGCAGCTAATGAAGTCATTTACCCCAAGTTTGCTGTCCCCAACTCCCTTTTGTTCCCATCTCAGGCCCTGAGGCAGGGAGGTGTCCTTGATTGCCAGGCCTGGAGAGGAATTGCTGTGTGTGACCCCAATGGGGAAGCAGCAGCCAGCCCTGGATGTGGAGTTTGGAGTTACACACTAAAGAACTGCAGGGTTACAAATGTATGGAAAATAGAAAAGCTGAAATCCTAAAGCATCATTGTCACCCCTTTCCTGTACCTGTGCTTTGGGGCTGTGCTTTCCCCACACTGCCCTAAGGGTGGTTATTTTGGCTCCTGTGGCTGTTCCCATGGTTTGCCCATGTGTATGGCTGTTAAGTGTCCTAGAGATACTTTTAATGATGGGAAAGAAAGGGATTGGCTGCCTATTTGGGTTTGGTCTCAAGTAAAACCCTTTGGGTTTGTCACTGGTATTTTTGTTCCTAGATGGAAAGTTCATGTTTTATTAATGTCTCCAGTTGGAGCAGTTAAGATCAGGAATGGCTGGGTGCAATGTTTGTTTTTTACACTCAGGAAATACTCGTGTGATCAAGCAATCATCTCTACAGAAATTCCAGGAGGAGATGGAGACTGTGATGAAGGACCCTTACAGGGTGATCATGAAGCAGAAGAAGCTGCCCATGTCCCTGTTCTATGACAGGATCAAACCACATGTGGGTATCACTTGCTGTGCAGGTGTGTGCACACAGTGATTCACCTGTGAACAGCTGTGCTGCCTCTTCTCAGTCTGGGGAAATACAGGGTTCTGGAAGCCTTAGGAGGGGCAGCTGTAGTGGATTCCTTGGAGAAGGAGGGTTCTGATTCCCTGTCACTGTGGGCATCAAGTGTGGGGGCAAAGAAAGATACATTATTTAATAAAAATTCTCATTTTCCAATAGGAAATTACCTGATAAATTCTTTCCTGTGAGGGTGGGGAGGCCCTGACACAGGTTGCCTAGAGAAGCTGTGGCTGCTCCATCCCTGGAAGTGTCCAAGGCCAGTTTGGATGGGACTTGGAGCAGCCTGGGATAGTGAAGGGTGTCCCTGCCCATGGCAGGGGTGGCACTGCATGGGCTTTAAGGGCCCTTCGAGCCCAAAGCCTTCTGTGATTCTGTGGTAGGTTATGATACTATCATACTGTGATCTGATTCCTGATAGATTGGTGTGCCAGCTGATATTCTAATGCCTCTAACAGCTCCTAGGCCTTTCTTAAGGGTGCTTCACCCTGCAGAATTTGAACTCAAATACATGTGTTTTATCCTGTATCAGAAATTGTTGTTCATTCAGCCTTCATTTCTAGTCCATCTAGTTTTAGTTACTGCCCTTTTTTTTTTTTTGGTGTCTAAACCATTGTTTTGGACTGTTGGTAGCTATTTTGTCATATGGAAACTTTCTAAGTTCATGTCATGTTATTTAAATTAGGGAAAAAGTTGTGTTAAAACATGCATTACAAAAACAAATCGCTGCTTTCAGCAATGGATTGTTTGCTGTTCCAAGACAAGCTGGCTTTCATTGCAAGCTCTAAAATCTACAGTTTTGATTGTAATTATCCCTGACAAAAATCTGAGACTTTGGCGAGATTTGTGCTCTTGTTAGAAAAACAAGAAATGATCAAAGATAGCAGCTG
Source organism: Anthoscopus minutus (assembly GCA_013399455.1). Classification (NCBI taxonomy): domain Eukaryota; kingdom Metazoa; phylum Chordata; class Aves; order Passeriformes; family Paridae; genus Anthoscopus; species Anthoscopus minutus. Next base: position 9,205 of record VWYI01021247.1, on the reverse strand, counting down.
AATTTTCATCACGGTGGTTGTAATTGCATTTGACACCATTTATGGTGGAAGAACTGAAGCATGGTTCATTGGTGAGTGCAGAATGTTTTGTTGCTTATTAAGTATCCACTGTTGTGTTTCTCAAGACTTGAGCTGGAAAACTCAAACATTGTTAGGGAAGTGCCTGTCACTTGTTAAAAGGCTGCCAGGGCTGTGTTGAACTTGGGGCTCCTTCCCTGTGTGTCACGAGAGATGGGAAAAAACAGTGCTTGGGGTTGGTTTTTTTTTTTTACCAACCTGTTTTTCCTCAGACCTCCAGAGTTCACATTCTTGACACAGAAACATTTGAAACAACGTTTGGCCCCAAATCACAAAGGAAAAGACCAACTCTGTCTGCAAGTGATGTGCAGTCTCTGGTGGAGAATGCTGAGGCCTCGTCAGAGTCTTATGACCAGGGCAAGGACCGAGACCTGGTGACAGAGGACACTGGTGTAAGGTAACTGGAAAGGAAAAATGATTCATTGTTGACATGTATGAAAAGCCAGCCTTGTTTTTAAAGAAGTGTCTGGTACCTCCATCAATGCTGTTACTGTGGGAGGGGGAAGGAAAAGGAGGTTAGCTGAATTTGGGATTTTGGCTAAATACCAGTTGTTCTTGGGCTTTGCCCCCTCGTTTGTAAGTGGCTTAAGAGAAGATCCTGACCCTGTATTTGTGGTTGCTGATGTTTATGGTGATATCTTCTAGGGATGAAGCACAAGAGGAAATTTTTAAGAAAGGGCAGTCCAGAAGAATCTGGGGTGAGCTCTACAAGGTAAATGGCACTTGGAATTTGCAGCAATCACATCTGTCAGTCTTTACACATTTGGGGGCTTCAGCACAGCATTGAAATCCTGTACAGCTACAATGAGAAAAACTCAAAAAGAGTAGATTTTAATTTCCAAATCTCTGCCTGACTGAGCTTGATTCTTCAGCTCTTGTCCTACAGGAACAAACATTCTTAAAATACTTCATCTAGAAGAGGACTGGCAGAGTGAAGGTGTAAGTCTTGGATTCCTAGGTCTTCACCACAAGTAAAAGAGTCCTGTTGCCTTAAGTATATTTAGGCTAAAAACATCTGGCATGTTGATGGGGTTGTCTTGGGAGAGCTCTGACCTTCAATTCTCCATGAGCCACCACGGCAGTCTGAGAAATGGAGACTGAGTGAGTTGGGGTGGTACGAGCAGTTCGTGTGCTCTCAGTGACTCTTAGGTGTGAAATTGCTTGACTTTTTGCTCTGAATTTCTGAATGTAGCTTAAAACCTTTTCATTTGGATCTAAAAGCACTGGGAATGGTTGAGCAAAACAGATTTCAGTAAGAGGCTGCCAAAACTGCAGGAAAAAGCTATGAAACAAATTCACTTGGCTTGAAGCAAGACATAAAATGACAGCTCCCTGCTGTAATTGCTTCGTGGACTAACAGCAGGTTCCTGCTTGGTTGTGTGTTTCATATTGGTCCAGAAAACATCCTTTACACCCTGATCCATTAAGAAATGGCAGAAGGGAGTTGTTGCTGAATGAATGACAAATGCTGGGGGTTTGTGTGCTCCAACACTTTAGTTTTCCCATTTGGGTGTAGTGTTTTCTTTCCCTGGTGCATAAGAACAGATAAAAGTCATTCAGCTGTCCAGGCTGAATTTGGAGGGGCTTAAGAAGAGGAGAGGGTAGAGCATCAATGGATGTTAGTCTGAGCTTCCACTAGTCTGTGGGGAAGTAGCAGTTTATGAAGGATACAAGGTTTTTAAATTAATGATGTAGTTTCAAATATGACTGATTTTCATTTGGGGGGTACAGGTATCTTGCTTTCTGCAAAATCCTTTACTTCAGTGTGATTTTTTTTTTTATTTTTCAGGTGATTGACTCATCAGATGTTGTTGTTCAAGTTCTTGATGCCCGGGATCCCATAGGCACTCGCTCCCCTCATGTGGAATCCTACCTTAAAAAGGAGAAGCACTGGAAACATCTCATTTTTGTCCTGAACAAATGTGATCTCGTTCCTACCTGGGCCACTGTAAGCACAGTCCTGCCTATTATTCTGTGACCTCCTTTGTTCCTGTTGTGGCTGTGCTGTGGCTCGGTGCCTGTCCCCATGCTGGTGTGGAAGGCCATACTGCAACTGGGGCGCTGGGAGTTCTCTGCTTGCCTGCAGTAAAAGTAACAATTACCACGTAAATCTGTCCAGATTTGGCCAAGTTGAGCAACACACGCCAGCCACAAATTCCCTACTTCCTCTGTCTGGATTTAACAGTTCAGCTGTTGTCTCCAGAGTGTGCTAAATGTTAGTCTGCCTAGGATCCATATCCACCCCAGCTGGTTTGCTTTATGTCATTAAACTAATGAGTTTTAGCTAGCAGTGAAGGCGTTTTTGGGAAATTGTTTGTCTTTTATACAAACAATACTCAGGGCTTTTAGCTGTTGGGGAAGTGCTTTAAAGGTTCCTGCCTAGCAGTGTTCATGGCCAGTTGCATTTGTGAGCCCAGTGCAGATGCTGTGTCCTTCTCTCTGAGCACAGAGTGTCACTCTCCAGCTCTGGGTCTCTAACCCAGTCCCCTTTGCCTCTCCAGAAGCGCTGGGTTGCTGTCCTTTCCCAGGAGTATCCAACACTTGCTTTCCATGCCAGCCTCACAAACCCATTCGGCAAAGGTGCTTTCATACAGCTCCTCAGGCAGTTTGGAAAGGTACAAAACAATTTTGGGGATCTGTGGTTGGTTTGAGGGGGGTTAATGTGTGTGGTCTTTTGCTTTGTTAGCATTTGGGGTTCAGGACTGCAGTGATAATTCTGTCCTTCACTCTTAAGATGTAAAAGGATGTGTTTTTTCTCACCAGTTACACTCTGACAAGAAGCAGATCAGTGTGGGATTCATTGGTTATCCCAATGTTGGCAAGAGCTCAGTGATCAATACTCTACGGTCCAAGAAGGTCTGCAGCGTGGCCCCCATTGCAGGGGAAACAAAGGTAGGAACATCCCTGTGTTAGATAGAGATGTGATTGAAGGCAGAATTCATGTAAAATCAGCCTAATGACCTTGTCAAGTTCTGCACTGACCTGCACAGGTTTTGTGATCCTGAGGAGGGGCTAATGGACAATCCCTGCTCTGAGGCACTGCTCTGGCAGCGTTCCCAGATTCCCTCTCTGCCATACTGCCGGGCTGTGATGGGAATGCTCAGCTGCCCTCTCCCCCTTTCTGTGCTCTCCTGATCCAAATCCTGGGTCAGGCTCTGTTTCTCTGACACTGGTCTTCAAAAATTAAACAAGGACTGTGTGGAAGGTGCTGATGGGGAACTGCTGATCTCTTCCAGGTGTGGCAATACATCACCTTGATGCGGCGGATTTTTCTCATCGACTGCCCCGGGGTGGTTTATCCATCAGGAGACTCAGAGACAGACATTGTGCTGAAGGGAGTGGTATGTGTCTGCACTGGATGCTGGAAAGATTTGTTTGTTGTTACTGTGATGGTCTCAGAGGGTTGATCCTCTGCTGTGCTTTTTCAGGTTCAAGTTGAAAAGATTAAGAGCCCCGAAGACCATATCGGTGCTGTGCTGGAAAGAGCTAAAGCAGAGTACATCAGGAAAACATACAAAATTGATTCCTGGACAGATACAGTAGACTTCCTTGAGAAACTTGCTGCTAGGACTGGAAAACTGCTAAAGGTGCAATAGCTTCCTGTATTTGCAGGCTGGAAGAGCGTGTGGCCTGTTCTGAGCGTGGGAAATGGCAGTTTCGGTTGCTCACAGGTCATAGGAGGGCTGTGTGCCCTGCAAGCACGGACATAAACTGTTCCTGCTTTTTCTCAGGGTGGTGAGCCTGACTTGCAGACTGTGAGCAAGATGGTTCTCAATGACTGGCAGAGGGGCAGGATCCCTTTCTTTGTGAAGCCACCAAATGCAGAACCAGGTCAGCCAGGTGCCCAGGTAAGAATGTGAGGCTTGTGCCTCCTCTTCCAACATACTTTATTTTCCTGATGGTATTCACTGCTGCTTTTCCCAGAGCACCATGAGACTTGGGCAGTGCATGTCCCGGGCTCTGCCCAAGCATGGTCCTTGAGGTTACATCAGAAAGTTTGGTGAGGACCAGGTAGCAGTGCTCTTTACAGGGACATCTGAGTCATTGACTACCAGAAATGTCAGTAATCAGGTTGTCATCTTAGGCTTTTTCCAAAGAGAGAAAATGGAGGTTGTTCCTGGAGATGGTAGGAAAGACTTTGGGGATAATAATATCCTGCTCTTCCTTGCAGCCTCCTGTGTTGGAAGCATCTGTGACATCCAGCCAAGATAATACTGAGGAGAAAGTGTCTGAGTTGGTGGCATCAGGTGTGGAGCCAGCAGAAGAGGAGAGGAACGACACAAACACTGAAATCAGACAGCTGATGTCCAATGTTCGGCAGAACTTTGGCAGGATTAACGTGGCACCTCAGTTCTCAGAAGAAGATCTGATTCCTGTGGATGTGCCAGGTTTTGATGACACAGACAATGATTCCTGTGGGGAGGAGGAGCAGGAGGAGGAGGAAGAGAAAGAGGAGAATAAGCAACATCAGGATCCGGGAGAGGAGGAATCGCAGGTGGCTGCACTAGGTGCCCAGGAGAGCTCTAAAGCAGTTCTTAAGGCTTTGGAGGACAAGATTGCAAAATACAAAAAATTTTTGGATAAAGCCAAGGCCAAGAGATTCTCAGCAATAAGGTACCTGAATCTATCCAGTACATGGCAGAGGGAAAAAAGGGTTGATGAGGATCTGCTATAGTTTGACTCCATTTCTGACTTGCTTGACAAGTTTCCCCGTGCTGCGACGTACAAGTTGCCACAGTTTATCTGGCTTAGCTAAGGGTTGGAAATTGGGTGAAGTAGCAGTTTGTTTTTGAAAGATTATTCCAAGAACTGCTATTTACCAGCAAATTAAAAATGTTCTCACTTTTGGAAAGCTGCCTCTTAAACTATGGATTAGTTACCATTATCTTGGTTTTCTGGGCACCGGTACTGCATGCTTGGATCTCTCCTTGATGCTGAGTAATAACCAAGGCTGGATATGTCTGGGTCTTTTTGCATGTGCAGTGAATTCTGGCCCGTACAGCAGGCCCAGTTTCAGCAAAGCTCACCCACCAGCCTTGTGAACATTGAGGTTTCTAGGTTAAAGTGCTACATTTTCTCTCTTACAGTGCACAAGCACAGTAACTCCAGCAACAAGGGTATTGCAGTATTCTCATGCAAAGACTGGCTTTGATGCTGACAGGGGACAGGGATCTGCTGGAGTCTGATGGCTTCTCAGAGGTGGTCACTGTTTGTGTAACAACAATCTTTTATTGCGGGTTTTATCTTCCATAGAATCCCCAAGGGACTGAGTGACAAAGTGTTTGCAAAATCCATGCAGAAGGCTGAAGAACCCAAAGAAACTGAAGGCAGAGGTAAAACAAGATTAGTAGATGTTCTTAATCTAGATTTGGAAATCCTATGAGCCAGAGAAAAAAATGGGAGAAGCATCCACTGGATCCTGCATGTTCTTTTCCCCTAAAAATACTTAAATCTCCCTTTAGTGACCCAAGGGCTGCTGCTAACCTGGTGTAGCCTTCCTGTAGAACAGCTGTCAGTGTGATGGGAGATGTCCCTCTTAGAGAGGGAGGATACAGTCAAGTGTTGAGTTCCAACAGCCTGGGCTCCAGGCAGGCTGCAGCCAGAGCAGCTCCCCTTCCCTGGGGTGTTGTAGGAAGGAGTGGACAGGGTTTGGGATGTTATAAAAGCAGAAATACTTCAGGCTGTAGGTTTTTGCTGTGGTTTCAGTTGTTGTAGTCAATGTGGAATTCTCCTGGGCTTGAATGGGGCTGGAGCAACCTGCTTCTTGAGAGCAATTTTCACAGTAACGGCTGTGATTTTCTTGTGAGGAACATTCATGTTGTTTTGGTAGAAGCTCTTAAATACAGCCAAGGGAATGTGTTGCTCAATTTGAGATGGTGGCCTCAGCCTGAAGTTCTTTAAAGAAATGAGTGCTCTCGAAGATACCAAGTGTGTGATCTCTGCTATTTGCAGGCGGCACAGAGAAGAAAAGAAAGAGGAAAGAAGAGGAAGGTGATGATGATGATGACCAGGAGGGTAAACGGCCTTGTAAGAAACTCACATCCAAAGAAGTAAGTGTGTTTTCCTATGGTACAACTGAGCAGGGAAATAAGCTGGCTTTTTTATCCTTAGTGGTATCACTAAAGAGCCTGTTGTCACTAAAGAGCTTTGCAACTTTGGGCATGAACAGAAGGGGAAGGAAAACTGAATTCTGTTGTGATATTCTGTGACAACTTGTGTCACCCCCCTCTGACCTGACTATGCAAACCAGATTGAATCTTGTATCTTGCTGGCTACTTCTAAAGACTGAAGTGGAGCTTACTCTCCTAAGAGGAGGGCAACGGGTTCCATATAGAGTCACATCAGTAACATCTAGGTTGAAATGATTTATTTTACTTAACTTGTGTGGTATGCAAAGTGAACACCATTGGAGAGTTGCAGACACTGAGGCTCTGGATGCTGGGGATTTGCTAATGTGTTTTGTGTTTGCAGAGGAGACGAGCCGAGAGGCAGCAGCGCTCCAAGAAAGTCGGAGTCCGCTATTATGAAACTCACAACGTGAAAAATAAGAATAAGAACAAGAAAAAAACTGGCTTGGAGGGACAAAGATCAAAGCACAAAAAATACAAACATAAGCAATAGCTGCTTATTCTATTAAATTTTACATAAAACAGCTCTAGTATGCGGTGGCTTTTTTTACTAAAAAACTTGTGGTTCCTGTTCAAAGCCCAGTGTGACCGGTCTGTCCTGGCCCCAGGAGCAGCATCTCTCTCTTTGTTTCTGCATCATCTGAAAGTTCTTTGTGCAGTTGGAGCTGATGGTATTTCCACATCACTATCCCAGGCCAGCAAACAGTGCAGTAGCCAAACAGTGTTGCTCAGTGGTGGGGTTTGGGTGGGTTTTTTTTCTGGAAACTGGCTTTATGGGATTTTTCACATGACTACAGGGAATTCTCTTTCCTGTGTTCACTTGCTATGCAACCAGCTGCTCACAGTGGTGCCTCAAGCAGTGATTTCATTTTCTTCCATTGAGAAGTGAATCTATAACTGCCATTGTGCCCCTTCATTTCATTAGAAACATTCACACCCAGAGCTTTGGTGTCACCTGTGCTCAGTTCCTGCTGATGGTTCTGACAAGGGATTTCCATGTACAGTTGACACCAGCTTGCAGGTACTCAAGGAAATACCCTCAAGACACCTGTCTAAGAGGGAGCTGCCATTTCTTTCTTAGTGCACATTTCTTGTAGGCACTTCTATATTGTTTCTGAATCTTCTACAACATTTTCAAATGAATAATGTCAGAGAGATGTTTGCATTTAAAAATGTTTATTAGTTATTGCTTTGAAGGTCATTAGCACATTACCAACAGGCAAGTCCCAGGCAAGTTCACTGTTCAAAGAGCTGACTCTGAAGGAGGGAGCAGTAATTAATGAAGCTCTTGAATTTCAAATCTTCAAGAGAGAAAGAAACACAGTTACACTGCCTGCTGTTACTGGTAAGTGAAAACTCAAGATCGTTTTAGGAAGACAAATCTTTGTCACTAATTGCAAGCTTCTTGCTCTGACAACTCTTCTGAGCCTGCCTTGAGGACAACAAAACAATTAATTCTTTGCTGCAATGATGCATTCAAGTTGGGCCTGAAAAACAAATGAGACAGTGAGACAAATTAGATTCCTTAACCTAAAAAATAAACCTTTAGTGCTGTGAAGGGCTAAATTTTCTGTTGGATGTTCACAGCAAGGAGCTGAGGGACACTGTGCTGCTGCCAGGAGAGCCAGGCCAGGTTTGTTCCCCAGCAATTCCATTCTTACATGTTTAATGAATTAGTTTGTCAGTTCTGGCATGGACCCTTGTTGCATTCTGAGGAGAACAGAGCTGGCCTTGGCTCCGTGCGATGAGAGACTCAGTTTAGAACGTGAAGCATCGAGGAGGAAATTAAATAAAAGCTGTTGAAACAGTGGTCTGAATTCTCTGATTTCAGGCTGGACTGTGTGAGCTAAATTAATGATTTGGCGCTCTAGCATTTGGAACAAAAACTGACTCTGGGACAAGAGTAGCTCAGAACAGTAAGTTTTGTGATTACTGAGACAATTTGATGCCAGTTACTGGATGGATGGGAGCAGCTACCACAATAACCCACAGCAGTAGCACACACAGCTGGTCAAGTACAGGTACTTCAAGGAAGAAACTGATTCAGGGGCAACACACATCTGACCTAAGATTTTGTGTCAAAACATTCCAGGGCAGCCTGAAAATGTAAGTTAGAAAGTAAGATCTGCAGGAAAAGCAGCTTGCTCTAAGGGAAATGTTTTTAGCTGTAGCCAGAAACATTTGACACTGTTCAGGGTGACATTCTTGCCTTACTCAAAAGATGTTGTTTTTTTTTCCTTTTAAAAACAAAGTATGGAGCAGAAGTTCTATTCTCCCCAAAGCCACATGCACAAATAATTATCCAGTTCCTGCACAGTTGTTCTTGGGTAATATTTAATGTTAAATGGTGTGTTGTGTTCCTAGGGCTTTAATGGTTTTAATGAGAATTTTACCACTAGTATTTGGAATTCTGGATTTTTACTGACCTTCAGCTGCTGGTTTGTCTGTTTGAGGAACAGAACCTCTTCGCTGTGTTTCTTCTCTTCTATTTCTCGCCGTTCAGTTTCTTGCTTTTCAATGGCTTCACATTTTGCTTTCTCTTCGCTCACTTGTTTTTCCAGCTCCTTCTTTTCCTCTTCCAGCTCTGCAATCTTGGAAAAGAGTACAGATATCTCAAGTTCTGTTGGCAAATAGTCAAATTTCAGTTAAGATGGGACTGATGCCTTGAGAGGCTACCTAGAATAGAGGCTAGGCAGTTAAAGGAATAAAGGAGGTATTTATTAAAAAGGCCTTCAAGGGATATACGCCTTGGGCAGTACAACAGCCTGGCTGAGGCTACACCCAAGATGCACCATGGGTCACAAGTTTTCACACTTTTATAAATTTTGGTCCATTTACATATTGGGGTTGATTGTCCAGTTACAGATTCAGGTTATGAAGCCCCATCCTCCCAGTCTGCTCTCCTGAATTTGCTGTTGTGTGTATTTTTTGAAGCTGGAACAATGCCCTTGGTTCTTTGGCTGGAAAAGCATTGTTTTGTCTGACTAAACTGTGAAGAG